>CM040825.1:43637156-43702156 GCA_022828995.1 Vimba vimba
ACAATCAATTAAAATTCAATTGAAATGCAATGTTAAATGTACAAATATAGAAATTACTAATAAAACGTCAAATAAAGTTTAAAATGTATATATATATGTTATGATAAACTGTTTGTAATAGAATTATTATAAAATTATTCTACTGTTGAAATCAGAGAGTGTTATACATATTTTGTTTTTGCAGGTTACTTTCATGTCATTTTCACTTTAGATTTAGTGAGGTTTAAGATTAAAACAAGAAACACAAATCTGTTTTGTTAAATATATTAAATTCTCTAGGTTTTGTTCTCAAATTAATCTTGTTTTATGGATGTTTAGATATTTTACTGGAAAACAGGATAAATATAATGATATTCTTGTATACTGATTATTGTATTCCACATTTGTAAGTCTTAAGAAAATTAATAAATCAAGTGAGAATCAATAATATAATTTAATCAATTATCAGCATGTGAATAAATGTATTAAAAATTCAGTTTTTTATATTTAAAACCAGTGTTGTTGTTAACTAAAACTCTAAAAAATATTTTTGTTAACTTATATAAAGCTGAAATAAAATATAAACATCAGATAATTAATTAGAAAATCAGAAATGTTGCCATGGCAACTAACTGAAAAAACATAAGTTCAAGTTGAAGTACTACAATGACTAAAACTAAAATTATTGTTATTATTATTATTATTATTATTTTTGCAAAAGTACATAAAGCTTAGTAAAATGTAAGTTAAAAAGAGAACTGAAAATATAAAAAAGCCAATTCAAAATATTGATAAATAAGAAAATCGAGGATGCAATATTAAATTTAGCTAATATAGAAATTATTTTAATAAAATACAAAACAATTCTGTATCATTACCGCTAGTGTGTTCAGGTGCCGTTCACCGATCTGGTGATCTGTGTGTGGTGAAGGCCCTTTAATATCTCAGAATAATAAATTATATTATCTCAAAATAAAAAAAATCCTCTAAGTTCTCTCTAAGGTTTGTTCTTAAATTTATTATCTCAAGAAAATAAATTCTATTATCTCAAGATATTTTTCTCTAAGGTTTGTTCTTAAATGTATTATCTTAACATTTTAAATTCTATTATCTCAAGATATTAAATTCTATTATCTCAAAATAAAAAAATCCTCTAAGTTCTCTCTAAGGTTTGTTCTTAAATTTATTATCTCAAGAAAATAAATTCTATTATTTCAAGATATTAAATTATATTATCTCAAAATAAAACAAAATCCTCTAAGTTTTCTCTAAGGTTTGTTCTTAAATTTATTATCTCAAGAAAATAAATTCAAGAATATATTTTTTCTAAGGTTTGTTCTTAAATGTATTATCTTAACATTTTAAATTCTATTATCTCAAGATATTAAATTCTCTAAGGTTTGATATTAAATTTATTATCTTAACATTTTAAATTCTATTATCTCAAGATATAAAATTCATTTATTTTCTAAGTTCTGTAAGATTTGTTTTCAAATTCATCTTGTTTTTTGACTGGAAAACAGGGCAAATAACCCTATTCCTAATGATCCACTGATGCGTTAGAGATTTCCGCTGGTGTGTTCAGGTGCTGTTCACTGATCTGGTGGACGCAGCGGGTGAAGGCCCTTTAATATCTCAACATATTCAATTCTCTAAGTTTTCTCTAAGGTTTGTTCTTAAATTTATTATCTCAAGAAAATAAATTCTATTATCTCGAGATATTAAATGTATTATCTCAAGATATTAAATTCTCTAAGTTTTCTTTAAATTTTGTTCTTAAATTTATTATCTCAAGAAAATAAATTATATTATCTCTAGATATTCAATTTTCTAAGTTTTCTCTAAGGTTTGTTCTTAAATTTATTATCTCAAGAAAATAAATTATATTATCTCAAGATATTAAGATATTAAATTCTCTAAGTTTTCTCTACAGTTTGTTCTTAAATGTATTATCTCAAGAAAATAAATTATATTATCTTAAGATATTAAGATATTAAATTCTCTAAGTTTTCTCTAACGTTTGTTCTTAAATGTATTATCTCAAGAAAATAAATTATATTATCTCAAGATATTAAGATATTAAATTCTCTAAGTTTTCTCTAAAGTTTGTTCTTAAATTAATTATCTCAAGAAAATAAATTATATTATCTTAAGATATTAAATTCTCTAAGTTTTCTCTAAGGTTTGTTCTTAAATGTATTATCTCAAGAAAATAAATTCTATTATCTCAAGATATTGAATTCTATTATCTCAAGATATTGAATTCTATTATCTCAAGATATTAAGACTAAGATTAAGGGATTAAGGCACTTTCACCGAAAACAGTTCTATAGTAGAAACCCAACTTTACTCTAAGTTTTTTTTGTTAAACACATATGCTGTTTAAAAGAAAAATTTTCTTCTAAAAGAAAAACCAAGATATTTATAGACTGATACTCGTTCAATTACTTTCTAATCTAGTGTAACAATTTGACAAGTATCTCCTGTTTTCCTTGATTTAGAAAAGCACATCACTTTAGTTTTATCTGAGTTTACTACAAGTCTCAATTTATGAAGATTTTTCTGGATAATTTTAAAAGCAGATTGCAGATCTTCTATGGCACTTGTCAAGGATTGGGCAGAACAATACAAAACGGTATCATCCGCATTAAAATGACACTCTGCTTTTGTTACATTCTGACACAAGTCATTTATATAAGTAGTAAATAAAATGGGACCCAAAATGGACCCCTGGGGGACACCCTTTTGTATAAGTAATGAGTTTGAGGCCACACCATCAGCCTGAACACTAGTTGCCAAACCATTTGACAGCTTTTGGAGACGTTCCAGTATCCAGCAATCTCTGAGACAGGTCATGTGGTCAACTGTGTCAAACGCCGTTGAAAGATCTCAGAACAGCGCAGCACAATATTCTTTACAGTCAATAGCACTTATGAAATCATTTAACACTTTCATAGTGCCGGTGACAGTGCTGTGTTTTTTTTACGAAAACCCGAATGCAAATCATTAAAAATAGTCTTTCAACTGGTCCCTATAAGCCCTTCTAAAACCTTGGCTAAAGCAGATCGCTTAGATATTGGCCTATAATTATTTGGATTTGATCTGTCACCACCCTTTAATAAAGGAGTGACATATGCTGACTTCAATACACTCGGTATTACTCCAGTTTCAATAGTCAGGTTGAAGATGTGTGTCAAAGGTTCTGCAATATGTTCAGCAGCAATATTTACAAAAGTATGGATCCAACCCATCCGGACCAGCGGATTTCTTAGCATTTAACTTTATAAGAGCATCGTATACCTCCTGCGTTGCAAGAGGAACAAGATCAAGATCGATAGGTACATTTTCCCTAGACAAAGAGAAATAATTTACATTAAAAATCTGATTTTGCTTTACGTATTTGAGAGACACATTTGTTTCTCAGGTGCCTAAAATGTTGCCAGTCTGAGCTATTTTGGGATTTCTTTGCCACTGACCAAGTAAGATCACTCATGAATTAGATCAGACAATTTATCTGAAAACCACGGATTATCACGCCCTTTCATCGTATTTTCCCTAAAAGGAGCATGCTTGTTTATAATGTCCAAAAATAGTGATTTAAAATATTGCAGCGCTATTTCGGATATCAGATTCTCCCTGGTCCAGTCTCAAAGATTAAGATCAATAAAAGAGCTTGTTCTTTTTCAAGCTAAAAACAAACCCCGCAGCTGCAGATGGTGTGTAGTTAAAGGGCCAGACTGATCAGGCACAGCACATGGAGTAGTTCTCCAACTCTGGTAAAACTTTTCAATTGGGTTGCACCAAACTTTGGTAAAGGCAAAATAATTTTGTCAGAGAGGATGTTAAAATCCATTAAACAACAAATTAAAACAAGTTAAAACAAACAAACAAACACTAAACAGAACAAAGGATAGGCTGCCATCTTGGAAAGAGGGCGGGGACAAAAAAAGGATGTGTCATTGAGATTTCCGCTGGTGTGTTCAGGTGCCGTTCACGGATCTGGTGGACGCAGCGAAGTGTGTGGTGAAGGCCCTGTTCATCAGAGAGAAGTACATCGCTCTGTCTCTGCAGAGCTTCTGTAAGACCACGACTCGATCCCTGCAGGAGCTCAACCAGAGACCGCTGGACCTCAGCGTCTTCGAGGACCTGCGCGGGAGCCCCGTCGACTCAGGTGTGTGACACACACACTCACACATGCACGCATGTCCACAACATAGAATAGAAGAGAATATAAAACTTAATTGGAATTGTCATTGCATTTAAAATACAATGAAATTGCGAATACCCTTCCAACTATGTACCATACACATTAATATAAATACACACACACACAGATAAATAGAGGTGCACTTAATAAAATGACAAATGAGCAAATAATTAAAGCAATGAAATATGAAATATGGGGTGCAGAGATATTATGTGTGTTAATTCTCTTAATCCAATTACCACCACTCAACTCAGCGCTAACGTGTGTGTGTGTGTTTGTGTGTGTGTGTGTGTGTGTCTCTCTCAGACATGCGTGTTCACATGCCGGTGTCAGAAACACACCCGTACGACGGGCAACACCTGAAGAACATGCCGCCGGACGCCGGATACACCTGTGCGATGGTGGACGGGGTCATTCACGTCTACACCGCGCAAAACCCCACGGACAAGTGAGTTTCGGGGAAGACCCACTGAAAACTTCCTCTAAAAGGAGCTTTCGCACCGGATAGTTCTAGGAAATCGCCACCAGGGTGTTTCCCCGAGAACTAATGGTTCTCTCACACCGTGTCCTAACCAGATGTGATGCGATGAGATTCCAGCGACAAATACTTCTGTCCACACTAGATGCGGCGCGACTGCGAGATGCGTCAAAATCAATTCAAACCCACAGCCAATCAGAACAGCGTGTGGGCGGAGTCAGTCAATCAGAACATAGTGTGGGCGGAGTCAGCCAATCAGAACATAGTGTGGGTGGAGTCAGCCAATCAGAACATAGTGTGGGCGGAGTCAGTCAATCAGAACATAGTGTGGGCGGAGTCAGTCAATCAGAACAGAGTGTGGGCGGAGTCAGTCAATCAGAACAGAGTGTGGGCGGAGTCAGTCAATCAGAACATAGTGTGGGCGGAGTCAGTCAATCAGAACATAGTGTGGGCGGAGTCAGTCAATCAGAACATAGTGTGGGCGGAGTCAGTCAATCAGAACATAGTGTGGGCGGAGTCAGTCAATCAGAACAGAGTGTGGGCGGAGTCAGTCAATCAGAACAGAGTGTGGGCGGAGTCAGTCAATCAGAACAGAGTGGGCGGAGTCAGTCAATCAGAACAGTGTGGGCGGAGTCAGTCAATCAGAACAGAGTGTGGGCGGAGTCAGTCAATCAGAACAGTGTGGGCGGAGTCAGTCAATCAGAACAGAGTGTGGGCGGAGTCATCAATCAGAACATAGTGTGGGCGGAGTCAGTCAATCAGAACATAGTGTGGGCGGAGTCAGTCAATCAGAACAGTGTGGGCGGAGTCAGTCAATCAGAACATAGTGTGGGCGGAGTCAGTCAATCAGAACATAGTGTGGGCGGAGTCAGTCAATCGGAAACATAGTGTGGGCGGAGTCAGTCAATCAGAACAGAGTGTGGGCGGAGTCAGTCAATCAGAACATAGTGTGGGCGGAGTCAGTCAATCAGAACATAGTGTGGGCGGAGTCAGTCAATCAGAACAGAGTGTGGGCGGAGTCTCGGGGCACCAGAGAGTAATCTTGACGGTAGTGATGGGAAGTCCGGTTCTTTTCCCGTGAACCGGTTCTTTTGGACAGTTCGTTTCAGTGGATGTTTTACATGTCTTAAAGATCTAAAGTGAATAAACTGGTCTTCATCATTTTTATTTTATTTGTAATTAAATAAACTTGAGAAGGTTCCTCCGGAGCGAAATCCCCTAAAGAGCTAAATTTAGCTTAGCCTTCTATTGGGGACGTCCTAGAAAGAAGAACTGGATCATGAAGACACACGTGTACAGCAGAGAAGCAAACAACTCAATACTCTAATGAACAACAACACATTATTGGTTAAATAATGACTGACTTCATCCTCAGAAATTACAAAAATTCCATGTAATAGAGACATCAGTAGCTTTATTAGTTTCAGTGATACTTGGTAAAAGGATTCCAATTAAACACATCTTTAAGATATAATATCTTTATATTTTTTCTACATTCATTTGGAGATTTCAATGTAAAAATGATGTATTACATTATAAAAACATATTTTGCACATTTTTACATATTTTAATGTTAGCTGCAATTAATTAGAGTGTTTTAATCGACTGATAGCACTAATTTATGTGAATAAATATTGTAGTTTTACTTTAAAAGTAAATAATAGTAAATTAATTTAAAAAGAAGTCAATAATAAAAGAGCCGCACAATGAGGTGCATTCTGGGATCTGTAGTCGGGGTGCAGAATTTCAATTCAATTTCAATAGAATCTGTGTTATTATCGTTAACTAGAACTATTTAAAAAACGTTAATTTAAAAGAAATATATATAAAAACGTAGTTATTTAAGTTAGAATCAGATCTTGTCAGTGTTATTATTGGCAAATTAAATTTAATTTAGCTGAAAATTTCTCATTTTCATTTAGTTTACGTTGAAGAACTAAAATTACTAGAACTAAAACTATCAATAATATTAAAAAATACAATATTAAATTGGGATAATATTAGAAATGCCTAAAGAAATAATGCTGTCAACACAATAATGCTGTATTTTTGAAGAAATAATCTTCAAACGATGTCAATCAGTGTATTTTAAGTTCAGTGTTTAGTATGTAAATTGATCCGCCAGTGTTTCGGTGTGTGTGTGTGTGTGTGTGTGTGTGTGTGTGTGTGTGTGCAGGAGCACAGAACTGGACCTGCCGTATCCAGACCTGCAGGAATACATCGGCGATATGAACGTCATGATGGCGCTCATCATCAACGGCCCCGTGTGAGTGACGGATTACCCAGCATGCACTGGGCTCGCTGTACGTGCGTGTGTCTGACGTGTCGTGTTTCCACAGGAAGTCGTTCTGTTACCGACGGTTACAGTATCTGAGCTCCAAGTTTCAGATGCACGTTCTCCTGAACGAGATGAAGGAGCTCGCCTCGCAGAAGCAAGTGCCACACCGAGACTTCTACAACATACGCAAGGTCACACACTTCACCAGTCGTCCAATCAGAGGACACATCCGGAGCTTGAGTTCAAGGGCCAATCAGAACACAGAACAACTTTAAATCAGTAGGACTAAAAAAAAATGGAAATATCAATTAATAAATCATCAAATCAACTGAGAAATAGATTATAAACGTGGATGAATAGATTATAGAATCGGCATCTTTAATCATCAAAGATAATCAATATATACATCAAAAAGCAAATTAAAATAAGAAAATACAATATTAATGGAGAATGTTAGATTTAAATATCCACGGTAATAAAATACTAATTAAATGACTAATATTATAATTAAATATCAAAATAAAACGTTTAAATAAATATTTAAAGTAATAATAAATTATATAATTATACATATAATTTAATTCTATATAAAAAAATAACTACAATAATGTGCAATATTAAAATATATAGAATATTAAATTAAAGATAATTTAATAAATCAACATTTTGAAAGGAATAATATATAAATAACTATATACAGTATATGTTATTTTTCAATTGTATTTAAATGCATTTAAATATTTTATATTCATTCATTTAATATTACGTATATTACATCAATATTACGGATAATAATATTATGTACTATGTATGATATCTAATATTTTCTGAAATAATCAACAATATTAATGTAAATTTTTTGAATACTAAAATATATAGAATACTGAATGTAATGATAATTATTATCAAATTTATTACAAATAAATTCATACATAAGATATATTTAAATTGTATTTTTAAAAGAAAATATTAGATATATAAAATATAATTATCTTAGAAAATTATAATATCAAATAATGCACGTTATTAGAATATTAATATACATATATTATTAGAATATAAGATAATTAATACAAATTAAGTTACTAATATAGGAATAATAAGAATGAAGATAGTTTTACTGTATAATAAATTTTAATTCTAAAATATAATTCTAAATATATTATTATAGAAAGAATATATTAAAAAATATTTAATATTATATATATATAGAGATTTTTCTATTGTTTAAGCCAGTTCAATTCCAAATACAACTTATGATTTAAAGGAAGACTTTCTTAAATTCAGAATTTTGGCTGAGCAAAACCATGCAGAAAGGTTCCAGAAGAAACGGTTGTTGACGTCCCTCTTGCGTCCGTCAGGTGGACACACACATCCACGCCTCGTCCTGCATGAACCAGAAGCATCTCCTGCGCTTCATCAAGCGAGCGATGAAGAAATACCCGGACGAGATCGTGCGAGTGGAGGACGGCCGAGGACAGACGCTGATGGAGGTGTTCGAGAACATGAACCTGACGGCGTACGACCTCAGCGTCGACACACTCGACATGCACGCGGTAAGACCTCCAGCGCCGAGTGTGTGTGTGTGTGTGAGACGCCTGGTTAAAACATTTAATACATTTTTAGCTAGCTGTGATTTTGTACATTTCTGAAATACATAACTTAGTTTCCTCTGATAACAGATCATATGTAATATGGACTCATGCACTTTCTGTAAAGCTGCTCTGAAACGATGTGTGTTGTGAAACGTGAATTGAATTGAATTGAATTGAATTGAATTGAAAGGAAGACATTTCTCAAATTTAGAATTTTGGATGAGAAGAACAATGCAGAATATGAAGCGCATCAGATAGTCTGTGGAAACAAGCTGCTGTCGAGATGTAAAGGTAGTTGTGAAACCGTTAGCTTTCCCTAGCTCCCCGTTTCACCCCTTCACCTGAAACAGGCCTTCGGGGAAAAACAGCATCAAAATGAATAAAAATGCTTCCAAAAACCGAGATATAGTGTATAAGTTCTTGTTTTTAATATTTATGAGCTATCACACAAGCAAGAGTGCCGTTCCCCCAGTATCAGCACTTTTGCAAATGTGATATTGATTTTGTACTAATTGTACTAATACTAATTCAATAAACGATAAGGGTAACACTTTATTTTACAGTGCCCTTGTTACACATGTTACATGTACTTACCGTATTAATAACAGTAAATTATGCATAATTACATCATAACCAAACCCTACCCTAACCCTACAGTAAGTACATGAGGTTAATTAATATTACTTGTTACTTAAATATATAATTACACTGTAACAATGACACCTGAAAATAAAGTGCTATTAGTTGATATTATGCTGTTAGTTTCATTTTAGACACTATTGTCTGTTTTTCCTCTATTTTGCCAGTGATAATAGTTCCTAACGGTAGAGCCTTTGCGTCTCCGAGAAGGTTTCAGTTTCCGTTCTAATGAACGACTCAACGATTCACTCACTCACTTCTGCTCTGTCCCTGAATGAATCAGACGCTTTGAACGAATCGTTTGAGTGAATGATTCAGTGACTCACTCGGTAAGACAGGGATTTGCCGCCCCCTACTGGCGGCTTTAGGATCATTTCAATTCAGCTGAAGGACGAATATTGAATTTCGGTTTGTTTTCGGTCATGACTGTAACAATAGTTCTGGTCAAAGAGATGGAATACGTTTATAAATAGACTTAAGAGTGAAATATGAGATAACACTGTAAATATAACAGAGATTATGTAATAGCAGTCTCAGGCCTCTGACTGTCTCTTATGTGTGTGTGACTGTGTGTGAGACGTAACGCCTGACGCTTCCTCCGCAGGACAGAAACACGTTCCATCGCTTCGACAAATTCAACTCCAAATACAATCCCATCGGAGAGTCCATTCTCAGAGAGATCTTCATCAAAACAGACAACCACATCCAGGGGAAGTACTTCGGCCACATCGTGAAGGTGCGAGAGCAGACCTGCAGCTGTCAATCATCCCATCATCGCCCGTCACACGCTATTACAGCTGTCAATCATCCCATCATCGCCCGTCACACGCTATTACAGCTGTCAATCATTCAGAATAATTCTTCACTGAAAACCCATTAAAATACACTCAAGTTCAGACAGGTGTGTGTGTGTGTGTGTGCGTCTCGTTCTGAATGTGCTGCCGTGTGGCTTCCTGTGTGTGCAGGAAGTGATGTCAGACCTGGAGGAGAGTAAGTACCAGAATGCCGAGCTGCGTCTGTCGATCTACGGCCGATCCGTGGACGAGTGGGACAAGCTGGCGCAGTGGGCCGTCACACACTCCGTCTACTCCGACAACGTGCGCTGGCTGATCCAGATCCCACGCCTGTTGTGAGGACACACACACACACACACACACACTCACTCACTCACTCAACACTCTCTCTCTCTCTCACTCACTCTCACATACTCTCTCTCACACACTCTCACTCACTCACACACTCTCACACACACTCACTCACTCTTTGTTTTTATGTTTTATGAGTTCTTCCATGAAGTGTGATGTGTGTGTGTGTGTGTGTGTGTGTGTGTGTGTGTGTGTGTGTGTGTGTGTGTGTGTGTGTGTGTGTGTGTGTCCGCAGTGACGTGTACCGCACTAAGAAGCAGCTGATCAACTTCCAGCAGATGCTGGAGAACATCTTCCTGCCTCTGTTTGAGGCGACGGTCAATCCCAGCAGCCACTCACACCTGCACCTGTTCCTCACACATGTGAGTTTCACACACACACACACCTGTTCCTCACGCACGTGAGTCACACACACACACACACACACACACACCTGTTCCTCACACACGTGAGTTTCACACACACACACACACACCTGTTCCTCACACACGTGAGTTTCACACACACACACACCTGTTCCTCACACACGTGAGTTTCACACACACACACACACACCTGTTCCTCACGCACGTGAGTCACACACACACACACACACACACACACACACACACACACACCTGTTCCTCACTCACGTGAGTCTCACACACACACACACCTGTTCCTGACACACGTGAGTCTTACACACACACACACCTGTTCCTGACTCACGTGAGTCCTTCAGTCTGAAACACATGATGTGTGTGTTGTTCAGGTGGTGGGCTTCGACAGCGTGGACGACGAGTCTAAACCGGAGCATCACATCTTTAACCTGGACAGTCCGACTCCAGAGCGCTGGTGTGACGACAACAACCCGCCGTACTCGTACTATCTGTACTACATGTACGCCAACATGACGGTCCTCAACCACCTGCGCAGGTACTCACACACTCCACATCATCAGTGTGTCAATCACTTCACCAGTCACACTGAATCACTTCATGAGTCACTTCACCAGTCACACTGAATCACTTCACCAGTCTCTCTGAATCACTTCACCAGTCTCTCTGAATCACTTCATGAGTCACTTCACCAGTCTCTCTGAGTCACTTCACGAGTCACTTCACCAGTCACTTCACCAGTCCCTTCACCAGTCACACTGAATCACTTCACCAGTCTCTCTGAGTCACTTCACGAGTCACTTCACCAGTCTCTCTGAATCACTTCATGAGTCACTTCACCAGTCACTTTGAATCACTTCACCAGTCACACTGAATCACTTCACCAGTCCCTCTGAGTCACTTCACCAGTCACTCTGAGTCACTCTGAATCACTTCACCAGTCTCTCTGAATCACTTCATGAGTCACTTCACCAGTCTCTCTGAATCACTTCATGAGTCACTTCACCAGTCACACTGAATCACTTCACCAGTCTCTCTGAATCACTTCATGAGTCACTTCACCAGTCACTCTGAATCACTTCACCAGTCACACTGAGTCACTTCATGAGTCACTTCACCAGTCACTCTGAATCACTTCACCAGTCACTCTGAATCACTTCACCAGTCTCTCTGAATCACTTCACGAGTCACTCTGAATCACTGCATCTGTGAGCAGGAGGCGGGGCTTCAACACCTTCGTGCTGCGACCTCACTGTGGGGAGGCGGGGCCTATTCATCACCTGGTGTCTGGATTCATCCTGTCAGAAAACATCTCACACGGACTTCTGCTCAGGAAGGTATGTGGATGAAAAGAGTGTGAATCGAAAGAGACATTTGTTCAGGAATCTTCTTTGCCAGTTCTTTTTAGTCAATCAAAACCATACAGCATGACTAATGTAGTCCCCAAATAAAGATATATGACAACACAACCAGGGTAGTCCAACCAATTTTCAACCAAATGACTCATATGAACCAGTTCTTTTAAGTGAATCAAAACATGCAGAATGACTAATGTTGTCCAATTCATGAAGGAATGACTCGTATGAGATGTTTTTTTTAGTGAATCAGAATCAGAAAGCTTGACTGGTGTTGTCTGATTCTTAAACAAACGTACATTACATTTGATCACACATTTGATTTAGCAGATGCCTTTATCCAAACGCCTTTATCCGAAACGACTCCTATGAATTTTTTGGTGTGAATCAAACACATTCAAGGTGACTAAAGAACAATGATTCCTAAATGAATGGCAAACTAATTTATTTTGATTCCTTAAAGGTGCAGTGTGTAATATTTAGGAGGATCTGTTGACAGAAATGCAATATCATATTCATAACTATGTTTTCAGTGGTGTATGAAGACCTTACATAATGAACCGTTAAGTGTTTATTAGCTTAGAATGAGGCATTTCTCTCTACACACACCGCGGGTCCGCTTACATCGGCATGTTTCTACAGTGGCCCTGAACGGACAAACGCGTTTCGTCTCTATGTTGTTCTTCGTGATAAGAAACGAGCTAAAGTCAGCGAATAAAACACTGACACAATGATGAACAAGTAACAATAATATTCGCAATATCATATCATTTTACTGAATAATTAAGTAAACATCATTTCTTAATTTATCTTTGTAAAGAAACCTCATTGTTTAACTGGCCTCAGACGACGACATCACTTCCTGTCGGCCACCATAACTTCTGTTGGGTGCAATTCACAACCTCACCACTAGATGCTGCTAAAACTTACACACTGCACCTTTAACTACTCTTGTTTGACCATGTTTTTAAATCACTAAAAGAACCAGTTCATAAGAGTCATTTGTTCATGAATCGGACTACATCAGTCACTCTGTATGTGTTCGATTCACTATAAAGAACAGCTTGTCATTCATTAATGAATCGTTAGTTTCAGTATTTTGAACAGGTTATAACAAACACACAGGACAGAATCATCAAAGTGGACGTAGTAGTGATTCCCCTGTGTGTGTCGTAGGCTCCGGTCCTGCAGTACCTGTACTATCTGGCTCAGGTGGGCATCGCCATGTCTCCGCTCAGCAACAACAGTCTGTTTCTGAGTTACCACCGTAACCCTCTGCCCGAGTATCTGTCCCGCGGCCTGATGGTGTCGCTGTCCACCGACGACCCGCTGCAGTTCCACTTCACCAAGGTCAGATCACCTGGTGTCCAGTGTTGTGTGGAACTCATTACTAGTAACTCGAGTTACATAGTCAGATTACTTTATCAAGTAACAAGTTATGCATTACTTTTAAAATTTACAACAAAATAAGTTACTTTTTCAAATAAGTAAAGCAAGTTACTTTTTATTTTATATTTATTGACTGACAGCTCTCTTGTCCCCATGTTGAGAGAAATCAAAGTGAAGAGGTGTGTGTGTGTGTGTGTGAACATGATTATTGTAGTTCTAGACTAAATGTGAGTGTGCATTTACTGATTTCACAAAAAAAGATTAAATATTCCTCAAAATGAATAAGATCAGTGAAATGCAGGATCAGAATACTATGCAAACCTCCATTAACTAAATATGTTAAATAAAACATACTTTTGTATGCATTTAATCTCACTTTATTGACCAGTGTACTTGCTTCTGACCTTTGCTGATTCAGTTAAACCATGAGCAAAATGACTAGATTTCTTTGCTTTTATTAGTAAAGTGTTAAACTTTTTTCTCCTTCATCCTATTCGTGTGTGTTATCCAGAATAACAGCAGCTGAAAGGTTTGTTTGAGCTGTTCTTCTACTGTACTCTATCTCTACTGTGCACTACTGTACTCTATCGCTACTGTACTCCATCTCTACTGCACTCTACTGTACTCCATCTCTACTGTACTCTACTGTACTCCATCTCTACTGTGCTCTACTGTACTCCATCTCTACTGTACTCTATCGCTACTGTACACTACTGTACTCCATCTCTACTGTACTCTACTGTACTCCATCTCTACTGTGCTCCATCTCTACTGTACACTACTGTACTCCATCTCTACTGTGCTCTACTGTACTCCATCTCTACTGTACTCTATCGCTACTGTACACTACTGTACTCCATCTCTACTGTACACTACTGTACTCCATCTCTACTGTGCTCTACTGTACTCCATCTCTACTGTACTCTATCGCTACTGTACACTACTGTACTCCATCTCTACTGTACACTACTGTACTCCATCTCTACTGTGCTCTACTGTACTCCATCTCTACTGTACACTACTGTACTCCATCTCTACTGTGCTCTACTGTACTCCATCTCTACTGTGCTCTACTGTACTCCATCTCTACTGTGCACTACTGTACTATATCTCTACTGTACTCCATCTCTACTGTACTCCATATATACTGTACTCCATCTCTCTACTGTACTCAATCTCTACTGTACACTACTGTACTCCATCTCTACTGTACTCCATCTCTACTGAACTCCACTGTACTCCATCTCTACTGTACTCTCTCTACTGTACACTATCTCTACCGTACACTACTGTACTCTATCTCTACTGTACACTACTGTACTCCATCTCTACTGTACTGCACACTACTGCACTCTCTCTACTGTACTCCATCTCTACTGTACTCTACTGTACTCCATCTCTACTGTACTCCATCTCTACTGTACTCCATCTCTACTGTACTCTACTGTACTCCATCTCTACTGTACTCCATCTCTACTGTGCACTACTGTACTCAATCTCCACTGTGCACTATTGTACTCAATCTCTACTGTACACTACTGTACTCTATCTCTACTGTACTCTATCTCTACTGTACACTACTGTACTACATCTCTTCTGTACACTACTCTACTCTGCTGTACACTATCTCTACTGTACACTACTGTACTCTCTCTACTGTACCCCATCTCTACTGTACTCTATCTCTACTGTACTGGACACTATCTACTTTGCTCTACTGTAATCTATTTCTACTGTACTCTCTCTACTGTACTCTATCTCTACTGTACTGTTTTCAAAGTAACTGATGTTCGGGCATCAGTTTCAGGTTAAACTACAGTATTTATTAGGGGTGTAACAATATATCGCAATACAAAAATGCAACAATATGCATTGTGTATAGTTAAATAAAATTTCTGTGCGAGGAAAAGTTTGAGTTTTCAGAGTTTTAGTGTCAGTACTACATTAAACTACTATATATAATGTTGAATATTATGTATAATAATGCAATGGGGGAATATGTGTGTGTCCTGATAATGCAAAATGTCTGATGTTACCAGTAAAAAGTCCTACATTATTTTAAATATATCTAGTCAGTGACAGAGCACAAGCATATTCATCTACAATATTTCTGTATTTTCAGCTTCAGAATCATGAATATTGTTATTCTGGTGTCTCTATTGTCCTGTGCTTTGGGTTTCCAGCAACAAATCCAAGCCTATTCATTTACACACACAATGTTATATCAAATTTATTTCAATAGTAAATTTTTTGTTAACCTTTTACCATATATCTTGGAGTATTGCAATAATATCGTATCGTGAGTTCAGTATCGTAATATGTGTTGAATCGTGACATGAGGGTATCACCCCTAGTATTTATGCTTGTGTCTGTGTTTTGCATGACTGTATATGTGTGTGTGTGTGTGTGTGTGTGTGTGTGTGTGTGTGTGTGTGTTGCAGGAGCCTCTGATGGAGGAGTACAGCATCGCTGCTCAAGTCTGGAAACTGAGCTCATGTGACATGTGTGAACTGGCCAGAAACAGTGTGTTAATGAGCGGCTTCTCACACAGGGTAACAAACACACACACAAAAATACACACAGTATATATAGAAAGGTTATCAAGGTTAATGAAAATAATGGACATGAAAGCAGGGCTCCCAGAGTCACAGAAAACCCAGAAATATCAGGGTCAGAAACATTTCAGTGGAGAGTATAATTGTGTCCTCATCTATTATATCTGTCTGTCTCAGGCTAAGGGTTATTGGCTGGGTCCCGACTACAACAAAGAGGGTACAATCAGTAACGACATTCGGCGCACAAACGTCCCCGACATCCGCGTGGCGTACCGTCACGAGACACTGTGCGAAGAACTTCACCTCATTACACAGGCCGTCCGAACACAGGAGCTGGACCGCATCGAGGAGGAGGAGGACATGCTGTCCTTCACGTCCAGCCAATCCACAGCCCTGCCCACAAGCTCGCCTGTCCAATCAGCACGCTAGAGAAGCCATGACCCCGCCCACACTCATACCGGTCCAATCAGCACACTAGAGATGAGAAACAGCCCCACCCACACTCAGCTGTCCAATCAGCACACTAAAGAAGCCATGGCCCCGCCCACACGCTTGCCTGTCCAATCAGCACACTAGAAAAGCCATGACCCCGCCCACATGCTCACCTGTCCAATCAGCACACTAGAGAAGACATGACCCCGCCCACATGCTCGCCTGTCCAATCAGCACACTAGAGATAAGCCATGTCCCCGCCCACAGGCTCGCCTATCCAATCAGCACACTAGAGAAGCCATGACCCCGCCCACACGCTCGCCTGTCCAATCAGCACACTAGAGATAAGCCATGTCCCCCCCACACGCTCGCCTGTCCAATCAGCACACTAGAGATAAGCCATGGCCCCGCCCACACGCTCACCTGTCCAATCAGCACACTAGAGATAAGCCATGGCCCCGCCCACACGCTCGCCTGTCCAATCAGCACACTAGAGAAGCCATAACCCCGCCCACACGTTCTCCTGTCCAATCAGCACACTAGAGAAGACATGACCCCACCCACACGCTCACCTGTCCAATCAGCACACTAGAGATAAGCCATGGCCCCGCCCACACGCTCGCCTGTCCAATCAGCACACTAGAGAAGCCATAACCCCGCCCACATGTTCTCCTGTCCAATCAGCACACTAGAGAAGCCATAACCCCGCCCACACGTTCTCCTGTCCAATCAGCACACTAGAGAAGACATGACCCCGCCCACATGCTCGCCTGTCCAATCAGCACACTAGAGATAAGACATGTCCCCCCCACACGCTCGCCTGTCCAATCAGCACACTAGAGAAGCCATGGCCCCGCCCACACGCTCGCCGGACCAATCAGCACACTAGAGATAAGCCATGACCCCGCCCACATACTCACTACAGAACGCCGCAGCATCAAGACCAAAGTGACATTCCCTACGTCAGTGTTGATCTCATTTCAGTGCATGTTTAGAGACGTTTCAGCTATGCATCAATATAATGCATCGAGCACGAGTGTTTGTGTCATTACACCTCCGTCACGAGCGCCGTGATGACATCACAGCTCCCTCACGTGCCTTTTACTTTAGCTACTTTTATTTTGAAGCTTTGGCTTTGATTGTAACTTACTGTGAACATGTCTTTTTTAGTCTCTCGTTCTATAAACTGTTTAATTTCTTCATCAATTTGAAGGATTTATTTTCTCTGATGGCCGAACTGTTCAGATGTGTGTTTACGAATGACCTCCGGTCCTGCAGGAGGCGCCGTTGAGCCAAAACGAACAGTATTTTTCTAACCCTAAACCTCCTGTGCGCTAAACGCTGGGAAGTTCACACGTCTACATGAAGGTAGTTTACGTAGATCTCCTCGTACACTCGATATACATTATGCCTGACAGTAGTTTTAGTTGAACATTAAACTGACTGTTAATCTTCACACAATATAGTGATTTTCCCACTAATAAATCGCACAAATCATGAGATCAAAAACAGCACGATTTGTAGAGATTAGCATGCTGATCATGCAGACACAGAGCAAAGCATGAGGTTCGACATGCTAGAAAGCAAATGATCACAAGTAATAGTACAAAAATATATATGTATATCTTTATTTTTTTGTGAATGAGAATGTTAGTCTACAGAAGAACTGATCAGATAAGAGTATTTTGTTCATATCAATAAAGCATGTGTGCATTCAATCTCCTCTGGGCTCTTGCTCATCTTTGCATCAAACCTACAAACAGTGATAATAATATACAAATCAGACGCTCCTGATCTTCAAAACCAGATCTGATTACGAATAAATATGAATTTAATATTCAACATCCTCCAGCATCCATTAACAGCTTCAGTCGTGTGTGTGTGTGTGTGTGTGTGTGTGTGTGATAGTGTCGGTCGACGGGAAGTTAGCGGCCTCAGATCAGTCTCACTTCACTGGCCACCTGGAGAGAGTGAATATGACGTTGTGTGAATATGACATCACATATTTCAGTATGACATCATGTGTGAAACGATGACCTCACCGCAAGGGCCGATTTGACGTTCTGCAGCTGGTAGAAAACTCGTCCGCCCTCCTCGGGACAAACAGTCTTGAGCTCGTCACGTGTCATTCCCAGCAGCATGGAGCCGGTGACGCCCCCTAAACACCGGACCGTACTGACACACACAGAGTTCAACACAAACATTTTATTATATGACATTTGAGTTCAGATTAACAAACTAGCATGCTAGCGGTTCTCAACTGGTCTGGCCACATTTTCCCAGGGTCATTAAGCGCGACCCAAAGTTTTTAGGAATTCGAACCAAGCAAATTTAGTGACATGCACAGATGTACCGTCTCTTTTTACTTAACATACACATACACTGTAAGAATGACAGTAATAAGGCTATTAAATAACAACCCCAAACTAGTATTAAAGTTAGCATGTCGGAACCACCACAGTCATCAAAAAATAAAGTAAGTGGAAATAAAACTGGAAACTACAGTTACCATTGTAAATACAATAATAGCATGAACTGTTAATAAAACATATGCACACTGATTCTGGAGAAGTTAGACGGAATGAATATTATACATGCAATCCTTCCCAGCTAACACACAACGTAGGCTACAACTTGTGTAATGTTGGTACTTTTAGGCCATTTCATGACTTACTAATTGAAAACGTTACTACGACGTTTCTTGCTAGTAATTTGGTGTTCAAGTCCTCCTCGGAAGTTTGTATTTACGAGTTGGGAAGTCGTGTTTTTACGGTATGTGCGTTCAAGTCACTTTCGTCGGAGTAAGATGGTGGAGTACTTTCTCTTAATTAATTGCACAAAAATAGAGCAAGTTTCTTAAACTCTAATTCTAGAAAATGAAGAACAAAGAAATGTGCATCAGGTGTGCTTTGGTTTTTTATGTTTTTAATTAGCCTAATGAAGCCACTGCAAACTTTATCATTATTACATTGTTATATTGTAATGCAATCATATTCTGTGCAGGCAATTAGGTTACTTTGCTGTACATAGAAAAATCTAGCAATATCACTTCTAAATAGGCTACCTTTAAAGGAGAAGTTCACTTTCAAAAAAACTTTTGCTGATAATTTACTCACCCCCATGTCATCCAAGATGTCCATGTCTTTCTTTCTTCAGTCGCAAAGAAATTAAGGTTTTTGATGAAAACATTCCAGGATTTCCCCCCATGTAATGGATTCTATTGGGACCCAAACGGTAGAAGGTCCAAATGACAGTTTAAGTGCAGCTTCAAAGGGCTTTAAACGATACCAGACGATGAATAAGGGTCTTATCTAGCGAAACGATCGGTCATTTCCAAAATAAATAAAAAAGTTTAAGTTTTATAAGCACAAATGTTCGCCTTGCTCTGTTCTGTGATGCGCGTTCGTGACGTCACGTAATACGCAATTACGTTGAAAAGGTCACGCTTGAAAAATTTCTGTCCTGAAGAAAATGTTCTTTTTGGCTTTTTAATATTAAAACACCCAGGATACGCACACGAAATGGGCATTTTAAACGATAAACTGACACAAATACATTTGAAAATGTGTATATGGTCCTCCTTCCGCACATTTGTAAACACGTCAAGCGTGACCTTTTCAACGTAATTGCGTATTACATGACGTCTTCAACGCGCATCACAGAACAGAGCAAGGCGAGCGTTTGTGCTTATAAAACTTAAACTTTTTTATTTATTTTGGAAATGACCGATCGTTTCGCTAGATAAGACCCTTATTCATCGTCTGGTATCGTTTAAAGCCCTTTGAAGCTGCACTGAAACTGTCATTTGGACCTTGAACCGTTTGGGTCCCATTGGACTCCATAATATGGGGGAAATCCTGGAATGTTTTCATCAAAAACCTTAATTTCTTTGCGACTGAAGAAAGAAAGACATGGACATCTTGGATGACATGGGGGTGAGTAAATTATCAGCAAAAGTTTTTTTGAAAGTGAACTTCTCCTTTAAGTATTGTATTCCGCCATGTTTCTCAGTGACACGCCCCCAACTCGTATACATCGGGGCTTAAAGAAAATCCCGAGCTTCCCACTCGTATTACGACATTGTGTTGGCGTTCATGTGCGCTCAACTCATAAATATGATCTTTACGAGATGACTTGAACACACCATATAAGATTTTGTTGTTGTTGCTCTATCCAGCGCGCGCCGCGAGCACGGTAACGTCTGACAGGACAGGCAAGCTTGTTTTTCTGAGGTGAAAGACTTTTTATTTTGTTACGAAAATAACCTCAGAATAATCACTCTGACACACAGCCAGACAACATCTAATCTGACCGCAGATACTGAATCAGTACAACGCGTTTCTCTCTCTACTTAAACTGCATAGAGAAACCACTTTCAGGCAACATAAAAGACTTTCATCAGACTTTCTTTTTTTTTTTTTTCAATTATGCTTTTTGTTGTTGTGTCTTTGACTACACACTCCGCGACCAACTCAAAACGATCTTGCGACCCACCAGTTGAGAAACACTGTAGAATGCAGTGTGTATTCCAGATTATCAACTACATTTTTCTAAATGTGCACTGCATCGTGTGAGACCATGGCACCAGGAGTCGTCGTGATTTTCAAACATTTCTAGGTTTTGACTCATTATTTCATCAGACTGACCAAAGCGAAGACATTTTTTACACAAAATTTGACTAAACGTGCTAATTGTATTATCAAATATGCAAATTAGGTAAATGAATTAAACATGCACCTTAATGAGGTCATGTGACAGTGTGCAGAATACTATTACTGTTTGAAATGGTTATTGTTTTGCATACTAGTTTCACACTATTTTTTTAAACCGTATGCATTACACAGTATATACTGTGCAGTACGCTAACACATCTTCCTCACATTTTACTGAAGCCCTTGTGCTCCAGCCAGGCCCGGACCTCCTCCGGACGGGATTTTCTGGTGAGTGCCGGTGCAGATGGGGTTTCCTGCGGGTCATGGGGTGAAGTTTATGATTGTGAACATGTGTAAATCAGATCAACAGGACTAGACACACACGTCACGTATACGTACAGGTTTGGCCTCCTGCTGTGGGAGCCGAAGCATGTTGTTGGGGACGTAACCGACCTGTCCTTTCTGATTCCTCACCTTCCACCACTGCTTAGACATGTCCAACAACTACAACAACACACGCTGAATCCTTAGAGACCATTTTCTCAAAAACAAGTTATTACAGAGTCAAGTCACTTTCATTTATAAAGTGCTATTAACAAGATTGTTTCAAAGCAGCTTTAAAGTGATAATAGGAAATTACAATAACATAGATGGTTTTGGCTTTACAGCAGCTCTAGAATAAAGTTATTGTCCAGATAAAGTTAGAAAGCCAGACACTATATCAGTTCATAAAACTCAAAATCTCTTTGTGTCTGCAGTCGCTCACCTGTAGTTCTTCACCTTTACTGATGGTGAGCTCACGAGCGTTACGTGCGGCAAAATCAAACACCGCTCGCATGTAGCTCACCGGCAACTCCTCCGAACTGCAAAACACACACCGTTACACACTCAAAGTACAGCAGGACATCTCATACACTAAAATACTCAAGTATATCCATACCTTTCCTCAGGTTCCTCTGGTATTTTGTTGCTCTACACAAAGAAACAGAAGCAATAAACTATTAAAGCATCTGAATTAAATGTTTCTCATGTAATTAAAGGGACAGTTCACCCAAAAATGAAAATTAGCCCATGATTTACTCACCCTGAAGCCAGACTAACACAATCAGAGTTATATTAAAAAATGTCCTGGCTCTTCCAAGCTTTATAATGGGAGTCAATGGGAGTCCATCAGAGCCTATCCATCCATGATAAAAGTGCTCCACACTGCTCCGGGGGGTTAATAAAGGCCTTCTGAAGTAAAGCGATGAGTAACACTTAAACTTGACGCACAACGTAATGGCGAATGCAGTTGACCAGCCCTGTTTGGTTGAATCCCGAGAGGCATCAACGTTTGCGCTACTCCTACATCTGCGTCATACATCGTCAAGTGTTACTCTTGTGGCGTAAGTCGACTAGCGTACGGCCGTCTGCCGGAAGCTAGTTATTTTAGTCCATAAAGTTTTAAACATGGATATTTTTCTCACATGAACGCATCGCTTCACTTCAGAAGGCCTTTATTAACCCACCAGAGCAGTGCGGAGCACTTTTATCATGGGTGGATGTGCTTTTATGGACTTCCAAAAAAAAAAAAAAAAAACATTGACTCCCATTATAAAGCTTGGAAGAGCCAGGACATTTTTTACTATAACTCTGATTGTATTCGTCTAAAAGAATGTCAAATACACCTAGTATGGCTTCAGGGTGAGTAAATCAAGGACTAATTATAATTTTTGGGTGAAGGTCAAGGTCAAGGTCAAGGTAAACTTTATTATCCACAAGTAGGAAATTCATGTGGTCACCATTACACGCTCCATTGTTAAATAGCCTGCTACATAACAATAAAAACATAAATACAAAAACATTAAATACAAAAGCATTAAAAACATTTAAACATTAAAACCTAAGAAAAACAAGGACACAACAAACAAAACAACAAACATTGAAAAGAAAACATGACAAGTATGTAAGAATAAATAAACTAGCTGAGTGCTAGCTGCTTGTTGTACAGTCTAATTGCGGTGGGTACAAAAGAATTGCTGTACCTTGTGGTCCTAATTTTCCTTTGCAATAGTCTGCCACTTGCCCTGTTGCTTCTTAAGAAATTCTGATGAAGCGGGTGGGTAGAATCATTTAAAATTTGTTCTGTCTTTTTAAGACAAAGGTCATTGTACAATTGGGCTACAGTTAGCTGATCAACTCCAATGATCTTACTGGCTGTTTTGATTATTCGTTGCAGTTTATTCTGGTCCTTAATATACATGTTACCAAAGGCACAAATTAGGCCAAATGATAGGACACTTTGCAAGAGAGCTTTGTAAAACATCTGAAGAATACAGCTGTCTATTCTAAAAAGGTTAAGTTTCCTTAGAAAAAACATCCTCTTCTGTAACCCTTTGGACTTGTTTTGTGCATATTCATTAAAAGTCAGTTTATTATCTATTTCAACACCCAAATATGTGTATGCTGTGACCCGCTCTACCACTACACCATTTATATTTGAGGGTGGAACTATAATTCCCTTTTTATTAAAATCTACAGTCATCTCCTTTGTTTTCTTCACATTAACCACAAGGAAATTATCTGTACACCAATTAATAAAACCCTGCACCTCCTTCTCAAAGCTCTCTAAGGATGCAGTATTAGACTGTACAAAACCCACTAATGCTGTATCATCAGCATATTTAAAAAATGTGTGGTTTGAAATGGTTGCTTGGCAGCTGTTGGTGTATAAAGTGTACAGAATAGGAGACAAAACGCACCCTTGTGGTGCCCCTGTATTTATGGCTTTTAACGATGAGACACATGAGTTAAATTTGACTTGTTGACTACGATTCGTCAAAAAGTCAAAAATCCACAAAACTAATCTTGGGTTAACCCCAAGGTGAACCAATTTTTTAACCATCAGGTGGGGTTGGATTGTGTTGAAGGCACTGCTGAAATCTATGAACACAATCTTAACAAGACTCTTTGGCTGTTCAAGGTGCTCATATATGTTATTTGTCAGAGTCAGCAGTGCATCTTCAACACCTCTCCCCACACGATATGCAAATTGGTTTGGGTCTAAGAATGGTGTGACCACACATAAAAGCTGTTTCAAAATAATTTTTTCAAAACATTTCATTGCCGTAGATGTTAGGGCAACAGGGCGCAGGTCATTAAGTTCCCTAGGTTTATTATTTTTGGGTAGGGGCACGATCAAAGATTTTTTCCATAGAGAAGGAACTACACCAGTGTCTATTGACAGCTGGAACAGCCTTTGAAAGGGCTATCAGCCTTTGAACTATCCCTTTGAGTGCTCAGTGTGTGTTCGTACCGTTTGTCGTGTCACGGATTGTCGCGGTGGCTCTCGGCTGCTGGTGTGTGTGTTGGTCGGCTCTGGGTTTCTAATGGCCGGCGGCTCCCAGCCGTCATCAAACACCGGCGTGAACGTGGGAATATCTTCATCATCCTCCGGCCACTTGGTGCTTCATCAGACACACAAAAACATGATGTGAAGAGACCAGCCTTGTCAAGGCAATTTATATAGCGCTTTTTAAAACTCTATCAGTGACGGAATGGAGAAAAACCCTTGTGAGAAACCAGACTCAGTCTCTCAGTTCTCCTCTGGCCAACGAGCGAACAGTGTATGATTATGATTATGATTCAAGCAGCATTACAGATCTGAAGTCAGATTGGATCAGAACATTCAGAATATGATCCAGTTCCATCTGGTTGAAGATTCACGCCGGTATGGAGAGTTTGTTGCGGATCAGTGCCGATGCAGTCATGTCGATGAGGCCTTCACAGGGAGAGTCTAGTGGACACACTCTCTGCTGACACTTCAGGGATGTGTTGTGGTCGTGTCTAGGCTCAGGTCTGTCTTGGGGTTTTCTCTGTCTGACGTGTGTGTGTGTGAGTGAGTGAGTGAGTGAGTGAGTGAGTGAGTGAGTGAGTGAGTGAGTGAGTGTGAGTGTGTGTTGTACCTGGGGATGTTCCAGGCGTCTCCCAGAGACTGCCACAAAAGGTCCTCCTCCGCCGTGGCCTCCTCGCTGAGGAAGAGGATACACTCCGGCTCAAACAGAGGAGCCACGATAGATTGAGGGAGATCCTCATTACAGTGAAACACTATCTACACACACAGATATAAACACATGTGAGCTAAAGAACAATGTGTTCACAGACAGACAGACAGACAGATAGACAGTTAGATATAGCTAGCTAGATAGATAGACAGATAGATAGATAGATAGATAGATAGATAGATAGATAGATAGATAGATAGATAGATAGATAGATAGATAGATAGATAGATAGACTCACCAGGTCCAGTATAGAGAACAGACAGTGTGCGAGTTCAGCAGCGCTGGGGTTTTCAATCTTTCCCTGCAGTGTGCCCTGATGAATAGATTATTCGACATAATTATTATAATAATATAATATAACAATCTTTGTGATAAATATCTTTAAAATAAATATTTATACATATTAAATTAAACAAATATTAACAGTTATTTAATATATAGTATATAGGTATAATTTTTGTAGTATACAATATAAAATGACACGGAACAATATCTCTCACACACCAGCAGGTTAAAGGCCATCTTGACTTTCTGCAGACAGACTGTGAACTCTTCATCTGACGGCAGTCCCTTCACCACTTACAGATGAGAGGAAACACGTCAGCAGAGCATTCATAAACTCATCTCATCCGATCCAGTGAAATGAACCGTTTCTCTCACCTTTCTGCTTTTTCTTCTTTTTCTTTTTGTCCACTTTAGGGGCGACGGCTGTCAGTCTGTCGGCGAAGGCTTCGATGTCGTTAATGAGATGATTCAGGATGTCCTGCACACAGACCAGTCGTCTTTATCTCTCATCTACACATCAACACTGCACGATTCAGTCACAAACACTCACCACGTTCCTCTCTCTCTCGGTGTACGGCCTCTGAGGGGGCGGGGGCGGTCTTGGGGGTGTGTCTTCTACACGAGGTGGCGGAGGCTGTCTTGGAGGCGGAGCCACTATCTTCATATAGGTGGAGTTATTTCTGGAGGCGAGTGGAGTTGGGGCGGGACTCTCATCTGGACAGCACAGAAAAACAGCGCTTTTAAATATGAAAAGTACATACTGCACTTGTGATGGTTAAGTACATACTGTGTACTATTGATACCACATGATAAATTCACATTCTCATCCAAAGTGCAAGAGATTGTGGGTAATATTAGTCCAGAGAGCAAGCAGGGACACATAGGCTGTTGCATCTGATAGCATACTTCCCTACTATATAGTAGGCGAAAACAGTATGTGACAAAAGTAGTATGTCCGAATTCACAGTACTCATAAAAGAGTCGGCAAAAAGTCCCCGGATTATCTACTACTACAACTTCCTATTTCAAAATATATATCATCATATTTATATATCACCTAGGTATAACTCGGCACTAGGCATTTGCTAGGGGGTTCTGCGTAATTGCAAGATGTGACATGTCCATGTTTCTATATGCGGTTGCTAGGGTGTGGCTAGACAGTTACCATGATGATACTTACAGACTAGTTTCCAACCAGCAATTCCCATGTCTCTGTGATGTTCTGGTGCTGAGATATGGCTTATTCATGCTATCGTAAGGTTGCTAGGGCGCTGTAAATGGTTGCTAGGATGCGGCTAGACAGTTTCCTAGCTGAAACTAATAGACTGGGTGTGTAATTGGATATTTGAAGACTTCTTGCCAGTCTGAGTCAAAAAAGGCCACCCACTTTTCTCTACGATGTTCTGATCCAGAGATATCTCTCTCACCTTTTTTAAATGTAAGTCTATGGGGTGGTTGCTAGGGTGCTGTTACTGGTTGCTAGGGGGTGGCTGTAACATTGTTGTGTCACTGCTTATTGGCTGCTTGCTAGGAGTCTCAAATGAGCTCACCTACAAGACATTCTCATCTGGATATATGATCTCACAAAATGTGTGCCAATGTTAAGTGTCTTGCGAGACGAGAGATCCCGGACGAGCCCCCATTTGTCCCCTGCTTTAAATCTAAGGGAATTTTTTGCCCAATTTTTCACCCACCGTGCAAACATCATACACCCGATCGCTTAGAAAAGTCAAAGCAGTGTTCTCCTCAATGAGCCGCATGATTTGACACCTCATTCATGGGTCTACGACAAACGGTGTGGGACGAGTTAGGTGGCGAAGTTTTGTACGTAAGTAGAGGAAACGTGAGATAACAATAGAGTGCTTCGCTTTTTTTACATTTTACATTTACATTTATGCATTTGGCAGACACTTTTATCCAAAGCGACTTACATTGCATTTTAAGGTACACATTTACATTCTTATCAGTTCTTGCTTTCGAACCCCAATCGAACCCCATGACCTTGGCGTTGCAAGCGCCAACACTCTACTGTTTGAGCTACAGGAAAGCAACCACCTTTCCAAAGCTTTCCAAGCACCACTTATTAATAATACACCGTTCTGGCATAATCTCACCATAATCCGGAGCGGCCCACTGTTCTGGAGGAGGTCTCGGAAGAATCAGCTCGGCTGGAGGAGAGGCTCTTCGTGAATTTCTTGGCATGGCGTTTCCGACACCGGCTTTACTGCAGAATCAAATGACAAATTTGTCACCACAATATTTGGAGGTCATTAGTGATTGGTTGGACAGGATTTCATCAGCTAACCTGACGTTACTCTGTCTGTGATCATCCCTCTTGTTCTGAAGAAGCCGATCCAGATCTTTTTTCAGATAATCTGCCTGAACGACAAATAAAATCAGTCGTTTATCATCAGAGTCTAGTCAAGTCACCTTTATTTATATAGTGCTTTTTACAATACAGTGTTTCAAAGCAGCTTTACAGAGATAACAGGAAAATAATGCAACAAAGTTTGTTTCCAGAAGAAAATAGCATCACAGTCCAGCTTAAGTAAGTTCAGTGATGGTTCATTATTGTTGTAAAAAATAATTAGTAATTAATTTAGTTCATTTATATATAAACCCCGAGTGCCCTGAGAGTCGTGAACTCACCCTGAGAGACTCGCTCTGGAACATGAAGACGCTGACGGCCCGACTGCCCCGGTTCTGGATGGAGACGGTCAGGAGAGATTCGTACGGGCTCTCGTCTAGAACCGCCTTGAGATCCAGAACACTGTTCAGCGGCCACGACTCCAGCACCTCCTGAAACATCACAGCGACAACGCTTTAACATCTCAACGCTTTCAACCAGTCAGTCTTCTGCTTCCACTGAGAGTTTCATATACCAAGGTATATTTTAAAGGTGCAGTGTGTAAGTTTTAGCAGCATCTAGTGGTGAGGTTGTGACTTGCACCCAACTGAAGTTACAATGGCCAACAGGAAGTGATGTCGTCGTCTGAGACAGCAGACAGTAGCCAGTTAAATAATGAGGTTTCTTTACAAAGATTAATTAAGAAATTATGTTTACTTAATTATTCAGTAAAATGATATGTTATTGTGAATATTATTGTGACTTGTTCATCATTGTGTCAGTGTTTTATTCGCTGACTTTAGTTCGCTACTTTACACGAAGAACAACATAGTGACGAAACGCGTTTGTCCGTTCAGGGCCACCGTAGAAACATGTCGATGTAAGCGGACCCGCGGTGTGTGTAGAGAGAAATGACTCATTATAAGCTAATAAACACTTAACGGTTCATTATGTAAGGTCTTCATACACCACTGAAAACATAGTTATGAATATGATATTGCATTTCTGTCAACAGATCCTCCTAAATATTACACACTGCACATTTAAAGTACCATGAAACCTTTTGGTACTATTTTGTTCTCATAATATGGTATTTTACATGGTACCGTATGGTACAGAATATCATGGTTTTTCAATAAATTTGGTATGGTAAAACCACGGTACTTGGGTTCACACCGTACTTTAAAGTATGTCAAAAGAGATTCACCTTGCTCTCGATGTCCAGGAGCAGGAGCGCTCCGTCCCGCACCTCCAGGATCACGTCTTGACCCCACACACGCCCCGTGGCATCCAGGTACTTCAGCCGCTCCAGACAGTCGTCCACGTCACACACCTGCCGCCCGTCCAGCTCACAGGTGAACAGATGCTGTGGAGGAGAGAGGAAGAGTGAGTGAACGGGCATGTGTGGGTCACATGACGACGATGATGATGATGATGATCACCTCCACTCGGTGCTGGAACTGATGCATCTGTCTGTTAATGGAGTCTGCGTATTCCTTCCTCTGATCTACAGAAAACACACAATTATCATCATCAAACATACAATAACACAAACACAGTGACAAACGCACAAATACACAATCATCATCATAAACACAAATACAACAAATACACAATCATCATAATAAACAAATACAACAAATACACAATCATCATCAACACACAAACACAATAACAAACACACAAATATACTATCATCAAACACACAGATAATGAAACACCAGTACAAAACAATAATATTAATAAAACATAAATGAATTAAAATGTATATATTTTGTTATATGTATATATAATATCTAAATAACATTTATTATACATTAAACAAGTTATATCTAAATATTATACTAAATAATATACTACTTCGATATTTAAAATATAGTGAAAATGTAAAAATCAAATATATAAAAATATTATAATTAGTGGCGTCAAATCGATTAATTGTGATTAATCACATCTAACCAAAATGTTTGTTTACACTGAGAATGTTATATATAAATATATATATATATATATATATATATATATATATATATATACACACACACGTGTGTGTGTGTGTGTGTATATGCAGACAAGCACACACACAGACATATATACAGTGTATATAATATAATATATATATACACACATTACGTACACAAACTTTTATTTTAGATGCGATTAGTCCTGAATGATTGAACTGACAGCAATAATTATAATTTGTTTAATTATTAATATTTTTAGATTTAACCTATTTAGTATGTATCATTTATAATTTGTATATCCATAAAATAAAATAGCACCATACACAAATATCCACAATAAATGACAAACACAGATATTAAAAGAGCAATATAATTCACATAAATATACAATAACAATCAATAACACACCATGAATAAACAAACACACACACAATAATGATAAACATTAGCACATAAATGTACAACACACAATAAACACCTCAAATAGACACACATTAACAAACATAAACTCACAATACAAGCACACACCATACACACACAAACTCATAGCAAACACATCATACACACCACACAAATATTAAACATCAAAAATACACAACACACACCTAGAATTGTTTTGTTTTTGTTTTGTCAGCTTTATGGGACTCGGTCTAATTCTATTTTTGAAACAGAACAGAACTAATTCAGTTGATATAACATCCGATAAAGCTTATTATTATTATTATCTGTGTGCAGCGTCCGGTCATGAACGCGTCTATAAATAGCACACGGTTATGTAAAGGTTAAATGACTAAAATCAGATTAGCCGTGTGTTAATGATCCACTGGTGACGTCACAGGACCAGTACTCACTGTATATTGATTTAGCGCTGGGTCTGGATAGACTCGACAGCTCCGAGGACGTCTCATCCGCCGTCACGCTACAGGAGATGACACAGTTAAACACACATCTGATCTGTTTGATATTATATTAATATTATATCTGACCCTCACCTGGACCGTAGCGAATCTGCGTAACCGCTGGACCAGCCGAACGGACTCGAACCCCGCAGCATGACTACAGCACCTGGGCACAATGTCAATCCCCACTATATCACAGTAACACTTGCAAACAAACGGATCATACTGCGGTACTGCAATGGATTCAACTTGTAATACCAGGGTATTTTGATATATAAATGTATACAGGGCCTAAGACTTTTTGCCACACCTGCCAATGGCTGATGACTTAAGAAAATTAACCGGGAATAAATATTTTTTACCGGCCATGCAACGGTTTTTGCAAAAAGAGGCAGTAATGACAAAATACCAGTCAAAATTCACAATTATCCATTTCATTTTCGATACCACAGCTAAACTAGCCTAACTTATATAGGCCTTGATCTAAAACATTAAGACAAATAAATAGTCAGTAATAACACACAGAAATACTATATGAAAAAGTAACTGCTTTTCAGGTTTTTCATGTAGATCTAACAGCTTTCGGGTACAGAAATGTAATAATCTATAAGTAATCAAATGTAAAATAACACTGCATAGTCTTCACTGTATAAATTAAACAGATTAATCTTTATTTTTATGTTTAAAAAGTTATTCAGAAAAGAGCAGCCAGTGATTTTCTCAGTCTTTTGTTGTTTGATTAACTTAAAGTGACAGCAGCCTATTAAACCTGCTGCTGTCTGTCATTAAAGATATACTGATGCAATATTATATAACTACTATATTACACATGCGTTTTCTTTCTTTCAACTACTTACGTTCACTTAAGACATGTGGTAGATTTTCCCTAAACCAAACTACGTACCTGGTCTCCAATCGACACCCAAGCATCTACAGTCGACACTTAATAAATATATCTGGGGCGTCTACAATCGACACCTAATAATCTTTATACTCTAGCTCTTGCGTCTACAGTCGACAACTGGCTTCGAGTTCCTTACCCCAACTCATTCCCCTAACTAACTTGCTGCGCAGCAATAATACACAGACAGACTTCAGCAAATGTCCTTTAAATACTTTAATCACAGCCAGGAGAGTTCTCGAGTAGTTCTCAGAGAATCTCCCCCAAGCAGAAGCACGGCCGGAGGATCTGACAAATTTCAGAGAGAATCCCACCAGCAAACACGAATACAACAGTTTTTATAGAATAGTGGCGAAAATGACATGATACATTACATAATTTGATTGGTTCTTCATATGCAAACCCTTCTGTCACTAGGTAGAGGCAAACTCTGTTTTCTTGATTACTTCATTACTTCAAGTTTGTCTAGTTTCATTTCCCATATTTGTTATTTTTACACTCACACAGCCAAAGTCACAAGTTTTCGCCAAAGGGGAAACATACATTTAGCCAAAGAACAGAACGTCTTCGTACATTGTGATAGAATGTTAGAATCATGGTTAGTTTGAAAGATAGTTTACTCTCTTATCCATTAAAAATCCATCTCAGACATAGCCGACTATGTTTACTAGGATGCTTTGTGTGAATTTGTCGTTTTAAGCGCAAGACACAGAAAACGCACAAGTAACAAACTGAGTTCGCTTTCGCCGCTTCTAGTGCTTGAAGACTTAAATTGGCAAGGCTTAAACTTGTGACAATGCAGCGCTGGCCTTTCAACTTTCCCGAGCGTCGTTCACTTTTGTTCATGTTCTCACAGCATTGCATTGTTAGAATTCATAAAAACGTTAGCGGCACACTGGTGATTGTTTCATATATTCGCCAACACAGATTTTTACTCACATTTGTCGCTTGGCGTTGTTTGCTTTAGGCTCTGCATGGACACATCAATATTTACACTGTGCTCTAAGGTACCTCAAAGTATACCATGGTAAAATCGCAAAAGAAATGTACAATGGTATTCTTGGAAGTACACTGACGTGCCATGGAATAGCTCCCAAAGTACCATAGTACCATGGGATGCCATCACTGTGCCATTGTAAAGTATGGTATTTTTGTGACTATACCACAGTATTTATATGGTACTGTACGGGTTAAGAATGTTGTGGCTTTTCAGTGTATATTTTTATGGAAATACCATGGCATATTTCAAAGTACCATAGTAGTACCATGTGATACCATCACTGTGCCATGATAAAGTACCATGGTAGTTTTTGTGAGTATACCACAGTACTGTATTGTTTTTTCAACGTATATTTTTATAATAACGTATTATACTTTAGTACATTTGCATGGTACAAGAATACCAAGTAATATCCTCTCTTCCAAAGTACCATGGTATTGTTTAAAATTCCATTGAATACCATTTTATATTTTAAAGTACCATGATACTTTTTGGTACTATTTTGTTGGTGGTACATGGTAAAGAATATCATGTTCTTTCAACAAATTTACTATGGTAAAACCATGGTACTTGGGTTCACTTACACCATACTTTTAAATACGTCAAAATACCATGGTATTTCCAAGAACCTTAGGTAAAGTTTCATGGTAGACTATTACCATGGTATTTTGGAACATTTGCGTCGTTAAAGTGAGGAATGAACAGTGTTAAGATAGCTAATCATCTTCTGGAAATGTGCACAGGTTTATGAGCTCATAAATCAAGATCTCTAATCTGCTGTGAGGAGCGTCACTGTCCGTACGACAAGAAAACATGGAGAACGACAAGACAAACCCCTTAACACTGCGAGAACGTCTCGATTCTGATAATCATCTGATGAAGATCAAATAAACCAGAATAGCTTTATATGTGATCGTGCCTGTTGGAGATCTTTGAGAAGACCTGAAGACTTCTAAACCTTACCGAAATCTCCTGAAGACACACACCAAAGATCAGCAGTTCAACTAGTTCTGATATGATAAAGTCATCTAATAAATCCAGAAAACACTTCCCGAGGAGATCAGATGTGTTACTGGAGATCTTTCTCACCTGTGTGTTGAGATCTTCTGTGGTTTCTCCGGTTCCTGTGTGTTAAATCATACTGAACTCGCTCATAACCAGACGTGATGGACTGAGGAAACTCCCGTCGAAGGGCCAAAGTCTGACATGAGCTCAGAGCCAGTGTGTCTTAAAGGAGCTCAGAGATCAGATGGGTGGAGACGTCCACAGAAACACAACCTCACCTACATCTGAACAAACCCCTACACTTTAGTAACAATGAGAATTTTATAAGTGAATGGTTAAACAATCAGATTAATCTGTGCTAAATCATCCTCACGGTTTCACATTAACAACAACTGAATCATATCAGAAGTTCCACCTTAACAACTGAATCATATCAGAAGTTCCACCTTAACAACTGAATCATATCAGAAGTTCCACCTTAAATGACAAAAAAAACCTCACTCACTTTGTGCATTTTTCATTTTATTTGATAAATCCAAGTAACATTATTACACAATTCTACATGATGGGATGTCAAATACATAATACGGTTAAAAAAAACTAGATGATATTCAACCCCAAAAGTGCGAAAAACCCCATAAACCTGACAGTTTGATTATAAGGGTAACATACATCAGCAGTAAAAGCACAATAGCGTGGTTTAAAAGCTCATTATATATTGTGTGAAACTGAAGCGATAAGCATCAGGAATGAGTTCCCGCTGATAAAATAGCATCTAGGCTGAATATCTGGGCGGACGTTTGCTGTGGCTGATCATTAACACACGCTGGACTTTGACCGCGCGACATTCACACACTAAAACCCTCAGAAACACTACAGCAGGAGTTTCTGCGAGTCTCTGAAGCGCCTCGAGTGGTTCTGGGTGAACCGCGGGTCGTCACTGCGTCTGCAGGGCCTGCGTGAGGTGCAGGCCGGCCCCGGGCGGCAGGGGCCAGTTCTCCTGGCCCTGGTGTGTCTGCAGGAGCCGGTAGAGCTGCTTGAGGTGTGTGACGATGTTGTCTTTGATGTCGGGGATGGAGATCTGCAAACGCACGCTTCCGCTGTCGAACGAGCGCGTGCAGTCGCCAGAAAACATCTCGCTGATCATGCGCGCCACCACCGGCACCACCTACAAACACACACACACACACACAGGAGACGTTTAGCTCAGCGCCGTTAGCTACGAGATGATGACGGCCTTGTTGGGGCGTGATACTTACACATAAACATCAATATGGGAAATACGAATGGCTAGTTCACACGCTAAGGCTAGCTTAGCTTCAAAGACAATTTTAGGCTTTGTTAAAAAGAACCAGTTTCAATTTGATTTATAAACAACTATTTGTTGGTTCTATATGATAAATGATATTTTTAACTGATTGGCAAGTAAAAATGAAGATAGTTATTGTCTTTTAAAATGCAATTTAAAACGCATTTCATTTATAAATATAAAACCATCATGAAATCTAGCAATAAAATAACTAGGGATGCACCGATTATGTTTTTTAATTGCCGATTTTTTACAAGCAAATGAGCCGATACAGCTTTTTTTCTTAGTTTGAGCAACAGACAAAGAATGAAATGATGTTTATTTGCTTGTTAACAGGCTGAACTGGCCTAAGAACATCTGTAGACATCTGAAATAAGAGGCAACAACTGCATTTTAAATTAGATTGTATAGTTTCAAGATTTAAAGCAAAAAATCTGAATGGTCTGATTACAGCTTTGTGAAATTATGCTACACAAAACAAAAGCAAGACGTGTAAATTCATAAGTCGACAGCATTGCTGAGTATTTCCTCCTTAAAACTGCAGTGAACCAAAGACAGTCTCAAAAACACGCTTTGAAATCGCTGGTGTTTCTGACGTCACAAACTACCTTGTAACCAATCAGATCAACGTGTGATCGTCAACCAGTGGATCTCTGAGCTGAGTGAGTGAGTGGAGGCGGGGCTCATTTGCATATGCATAGAACCGCGCATACTAAATGAGGCAAAGATGTCGAGTTACTTTCAAGATATTTTTTTTTTTAAATAATTATTATTTTTTTTGGTCATTTTGGTGATCAAAGATGATTTTTAAGGGATAAAATTGACTACAGAGTTTTTTATATATAATAAAATAAATTAAATGAGCAGTTTTGTATTTCTCCATAGTTTTTAGTTTAAGTTGTTCGCAATGCTTCATGGGATTGTAGTTCTTTCCCTCACTAAAGCCGCTACGTCTGTCTTTTTTGTACGTTTTCAAAGTTTGTAATTTTGTGGTTCTCCTCATTGCTGGATGGTTTGGTTCATGGCTTATAACACTTTAACAAAGACTTGGTGTAGGAGCCATACTTACCACCTTATTTAATTTGTATAAATTTGTTCATTTTAATATCAGTTTGTTGTGTATTGTTAATTGTTTATTTTTGTGAGTGTGTGCCCTCTATAGGTGAGGTGAAAAGTTGTGTAAAGGATAGGCCACCCCTGACAGGAAGGGGGCGCTGGTGCAAGAGCACACAGTCTTTTGACCGTACACATGGAGCTAGGGTGGCATGGTGCAACAAACCTACAAGCGGCCTAAAAGTTGTTTGTTTTGTTTTATGTTACAGTGCATCTTTATTTTTGATTTAATAAACTTCAGTTATTTGTTTGGAACATCAACACGCCTCTCTGGATCTATTTATGGTATTTTGTACGCGTCAGAATCACAGCATCAGCATCTCCCACAGTGGACAAGAAACAAGGATTAAAAATAGGAGACTTGTTTTTACCACTACACTTGGTTTAAAATTCCTGTGGGAAAAACAAATGGAAAAATACACTAATGCAGATGGACAGTCACCGTGGCCCATAATGCACCACTTCACACGTCTCACCTGCACCGTGATGAGCTTCCTCTCTCTGGGTCTGCCGTCGGGCCACTCCTCCCCGAAACACAGGTGAATGTCGTAGAGCGGCGGTTCAGAAGAGGACTGACCCCGCTGGTGAGTGATGACCCCTGCGCACACACACACACACACACACACAACAGCATCAGAAACACCTTCACGCTTTGATACAAACAGGGTTCGTACAGATACTGTATAAAAATAAAAAAAAAATAAAAATAAAAAAATTCCAGGAATTTAAGAAACTACTTTTTTGGTTTTCAAGGATTGCAATCAGAGATCGCACTTATCAAACAATATCTTTAGTATTTAAGGATTTTAAAAACTTAAATTAGCGTACAGACATAAGGTATCCAAAATACAAATAATTTTGGGCGTACTTCGTATCCAGAAAAGGTCTGATGGAGGTTTATCAGACTAGGGCTGTCGTGATAACCACAATATTCATGCATTTTCTTTTTTCATAAGGCTATACCCTTCTTGTTTTGAACTTCATGCATGTGTATTGAATGTTAAATAAGTTAATAATGATAACAAGGCTGTGTTTATCATGGTGATTTGTACAGAGGCTTTGTGGATTTGCACTTAAGCCTCGAGTGAATGAGAGATCGACTGAGCGCGTGCGATGACCTGTGTCTGTCTTTGAGGTCAAGCCTTATATATTCGTGAAAAGATTGCCGTGTCCAAGGAAAGCGAAATATTTGTCGTATCATCCTTTTAATATTTAAGGGACTGGTCAATGCATTGAATCAATCCCACTGGTCTCTATTAAGTGAGCATCAGCTTCAGCGTTACCCATGTGACACATTGCTGCTCAGCAGAGCCTTGAAAAGTGGAGCTCAGATTTAAAATAATGAACACCTTGTTTCATTACTTCTATCTTTTAATGAATCAGCGTTTTTGAGCATTTGTTGAATGAACTGTTTAATGACTCACTCAAAGACAGTCCCTTGTCCCCCCAGTGACTGCAGTGTGTAATATTTAGGAGGATCTGTTGACAGAAATGCAATATCATATTCATAACTATGTTTTCAGTGGTGTATGAAGACCTTACATAATGAACCGTTATGCGTTTATTAGCTTAGAAAGAGGCATTTCTCTCTACACACACCGTGGGTCCACTTACATCGACATGTTTCTACAGTGGCCCTGAACGGACAAACGCACTGACACTATAAAATTTTAATATGCTATAAAATATCTGTGGGGTATTTTGAGCTGAAACTTCACACACACACTCTGGTGACATCAGAGACTTATTTTACATCTTGTGAAAAGAGCATTATACCACCACTTTAAGTAAACATAATTTCTTAATCTTTGTAAAGAAACCTCATTGCTGAACTGGCTACTCTCCTCTGTCTCAGACGACGACATCTTTTCCTCTCAGCCACCGTAACTTCTGTTGGGTGCAATTCACAACCTCACCACTAGATGCTGCTAAAATGCACACACTGCACCTTTAATTAAAGGGATAATTCACTTTGAAATAAAATTTTGGTATGTTTTAGCTTACCTCAAGGGCATCCAAGATGTAGGTGTCTTTTTTTCCGCAGTAGTTTCAATTTTGATATTTTTAGGTCAAACCGTTCTTGTCTGTCAGTCATTTCATGCAAGTACACATTGATGGCCTAAGACACGAAACGAGCGGTTTGTGTGAGAAAACGAACAGTATTTATATCGTTGTTACCTCTTGAACACAGCCGCGTCCAAATGATCTGAGGGTGCGGGCGGGTATAGATATATACACTAGATGTCGCTTGGCTATGGTTTCGTTCCAATGAACTGCACTAGCAAAGGTGAAATCTAGTGTATACATCTATACCCGCCCGTGCCGTCAGATCATTTGGACGCGGCTGTGTTCAAGAGGCAACAACGATATAAATACTGTTCGTTTTCTCACACAAACCGCTCGTTTCGTGTCTTAGGCCATCAATGTGTACTTACGATGGGGAATTGTTTCATTTGGACGATGGGGAATTGTTTTAATTTGGACTCTGTGCTTGTGTTTTGAGACAGTGACCATCGACCTGCATTATATGACTGACAGACAAGAACGGTTTGACCTAAAAATATCAAAATTGAAACTACTGCGGAAAAAAAGACACCTACATCTTGGATGCCCTTCAGGTAAGCTAAAACATACCAACATTTTATTTCAAAGTGAAATATCCCTTTAAGTCAAGCGCTTTTCAAGTACCTCTTCATAAATATTGCTGCATTTTACATCAATCAATGACACGTTTAGTGATGTGAGCTGCGTTTGATTGAAATGGTGGCGACAAAGAAATCTCTAACGTTTGTTTTGGTCACGGCTTGTCTTGAAAAATGAAGACAATTTGATGGTTGTTGCAGGAGAAATCACTGCAGGACTGAGAGTCAAATCTTCTGACCCTGAAAGGATTTCGTCGCGAGGTTAAATTTGATCGCAACGGTAATTAAACATCTGTCGGTGAACATGTCAAACTAACAAGTTTGTATTTATTTAAAAACAGCAAACAAGGCTGACCAAAGTGCTGAACAATACACAAGATGAAGAACAAGGACAAACCACACATTCATGACAAAAACTCACAATGAATTAAAAGCTAAAGAAAAAAAATAGGTTTTAAGAGAAGATTTAAAAGCAGTTAGAGACTGAGCCGCTCTGATGAAAGAGCCAGCAATAGCAAAGGCTCTGACTCCTCTATTCTTTAACCATGATCTGGGGACGGACAAAAGACTCTTATCACCAGACCTCAGGTTTCGTGTGGGAGTGTGTGGACAGAGTAGCTCGGTGCCAGATTATTGTTAACAGGTATTATGTGTATTGTTCTTAATGCATGATGAAGTAGGAGGAGAAAGGTAATCCAGGTTGATGTTACTGCTCTTAAAGTTTTCATGGGGGCCAAAGACTATAACCTCGGTTTTGGATTCATTCAGAAATAAGAAATTTTGAGAAAACCACAATTTCACTTCATCTAGGCATGCAAAGAGAGATGTCAGAGCAGCATAGGGGTGGGGAAAAAAATCGATTCTTAGATGAATCGCGATTCGGGACGTGGACGATTCTGAATCGATTCACAAATGTCAAAAATCGATTTTCAAAAAAAAAAAAAAAAAAAAAATCTAATAACGTAACATTGAAGGAACGCAAAAGGCGGAACTCTGAAGCAGACGTGCAGTGCACGGACAGTCTGTGGCGTGCACATAACAGAGACGCGCACATAACAGACGCATGATGGCTGAGCGCCAAATCCGAACGGCATCAGAGAATGTCTTCGTTAAAAGCTAACGTATGGAACATTGGCAATTTCATTGTGATCTATTTAGTATTTTTTTGTATGAGAGCTAATTTCTGTATTGTTTAGTTTTCACATCAATATGCTGTGTAAACCGATCTGATCTGTATGCAATATGTGCAATGCCAGTCACAAAAAGTTACATTTCTCGCTGCAGAATGTTCATTCACTTTCTTTGCTATTTTTGATTGTGGTATACAGCAAACATTTCAAGTCATAACTCTTTATTATTTAGTTGTGTATAAGTCAAGAGCGACTTTGTATGTTACTAATTATTCAGAATATGCATAAGTCCACAAGCATTATACGTTATGATAGCTTCTGGTACATAATTCTATATTTTTGAACGAAAACTGTTTGTGAATTTGCTACAGCAAAATGTTTTTTTTTTTTGTCTGAAGGATTATATTGCTCATTGGAAATAACAAGAGGATGTTGGTTAGAAGTCTATTATTAAATGCTAGAGATTCAGAATATGCTGAAGTTTGTATTAATTTACTACAAGTATGCTGCTAGTACAGGCACACATTTATTTTCCTGTTGGTTCTCAGCAATGTTGGGACATATGCTGGCAAATGTAACCTTACAGTTGACTTGCCAAATCACTTCCATTTGTTTTATTAATACAATTAATATAGGAAGTATTGGAAGTAAGTTCGTTATGGGTCATCATAAATACTTTGCTTTAAATGTACCAAGTAAAAATATTTTTTCAATGTTTTTGATAAAAGGCACTTCCCTGAGAATTGAACTTAATAAATGTGAAAAAGACACTTTAATGTCTCCGTTTGTCATTCTGTATTGCAAAGCAGATGAGAGTAGATCATGATCAGAAACCTGATTAGAAATCATTATGAATAAAATCGAATTGTTTTGAATCGAAAATCTTTTTGAATCGAAAATCGATTTTGAATCGAATCGTGGCCTCAAGAATCGGAATCGAATCGAATCGTGAGATGGTAAAAGATTCCCACCCCTAGAGCAGCATGTGTGTTGCGTTTCAGAGGCAAAAAAATGTGGGTATCATCTGCATAGCAGTGAAATGATACATCATGGAGCCCAGAGGAAGTAAATACAGTGAAAAAAAGAACGATCAAACACTTCAGATTTTAACCTAAGATCAGAGGATTCTTTTAGGATTTGTTTTCTAAATGTCAATCATTTGTCAAACAAGTATTCATTACTTCAATGAGCTCATTGGGCATGTTTCCATTACAGATTTCTGCGATTTTTTCTAAATGTCGACAAAAAACTATTGCGAAATGACCGATGTTATGCGACTAAAACTAAATTTCTCCCTCTCGCGATAAGTCATTCCAAAAACGGACGCTGGTAGGATTATGTATATCCCAGCCACTGCACTAGCCATTATTATTAATTGAAGGAGATGTGTGTGTGTTTCCAAGCATTAATGGTAAGGAACGACCCTTATTATAGGCTACTTGTGAGTGGCTCATATGAGGAGTTTCTGGGTGTTTCTCCCTCGTTTCTGCTTCGAGCTCTTGATTGTGGCATTTATTTGAGGTTTAGAATCCATTATTCCTGTAATTCTTTTGTCTTTTATGGCTTTAATAAAGAGCTCTGTCTCGTATTCTGTCCAAACACACCGCGTCGTCTACGTCAGGTGACCTGTAAATGCGCAAAAACTGTTTCCATTGCAGTTTTGCGAAATATTTCTTTTTCGAATTGCCTGAAAAAACCACCTCATGCGAGCGGAAAAACTTTTTTGCAATAAATGGGAGTTTTTGCGAAATGGAAGCGTTTCCATCGGGCGTATTTTCAATTCACGATTTCAATTTGCGCAATTTGAAGGGTAATGGAAATGCGGCTCATTGTTTCTGCATTAAAATATTACATTGTTTAAATAAATACATTTTTAGATAACTGTGAATTTGTATATGTACATTTCTGAAATACATAACTTAGACCGTTTTCTCTGATAACAGATCACTGTAAACTGTAATATGGACCCGTGCTCTTTCTGTAAAGCTGCTTTGAAATGTGTATTGTGGAAAGCGCTATACAAATAAACGTGAATTGAATTTGCTAAATTTGTCTCACCGCTGAGGAAGGACTCCAGGCAGAAGAGCTTGACCTTGTGCTGGCGCTCGATGAGGTTGGGAGCGTTGGGATTGGGCGCGCAGGGGCCGGACCAGTACACTTTACACTGGCACAGGCGGATGGCGTAGATGTCGTGCCCCTGGACCTCCAGGATGAGGCCGCGGTCCATCACGTCCAGCAGCCGGCTGGTGAACACCCTCTGCTTGTCGTTGGTGATGTGTTCGGTGGGGGGGAAGCGCACCTGCTCCAGGCTCACCGGCCCGAACAGCTCCTCCTGGTTCACGATCGGCCCCAGGTCCCCGTAGAAGAGCCGGCAGCCCTGAGGGTTGCTCACGATCACCGGCGGACACACCTCCTTACCGCGGTAATAAAACTGCACCTCCAGATCCGTCACTGTGAAACACACACAGAGTGCATTATGGGTGTGATTTGAGGATCAGGGTTATTGTCGTTGACTACAGCTAAAACACTTCTGTTGATAGAAATAAAGCTGAAACGTGTTACGTGTGAATGTGTTATAAAGTGTGTGTGCGGGTGTAACGTGTGTGTGGGTGTAACATGTTTGTGTAATGTGTGTGGGTGTAACGTGTTTGTGTAACGTTTGTTAGTGCAACTTGAGTGTAACGTGTGTGTGTGTGTGCGCGTTACGTGTATATGAGTGTGCGTAAGTGTGCCATGTGTGTGATTTTGTACGAGTGTGTAATGCGTATGTGGGTGTAATGTGTGTAACATCTGTGTGTGAGAGAGAGTGTAACGTGTTTGTGTAATGTGTGTGGGTGAGAGTGTGTAACGCGTATGTGGGTGTAACGTGTGTAACATCTGTGTATGTGTGTGAGAGAGAGAGTGTAACATGTTTGTGTAGTGTGTGTGTGTGTGTGTGTGTGTGTGTGTATGTGTGTGTGTGTGTGTGAGAGAGAGTGTAACAGGTGTTAGTGTAACGTGTATGTGGGAATGTGAGTGTAATGTGTGTTAGTGTAGTGTAGTGTAGTGTAGTGTGTGTGTGTGTGTGTGAGTGAGAGAGAGAGAGAGAGAGAGAGAGAGAGAGAGAGAGAGAGAGAGAGAGAGAGAGAGAGTGTAACGTGTGAGAGAGTGCAACGTGTTAGTGTAACATCTGTGTGGGTGTAACATCTATGTGTGTGTGCGCGCGAGTGTGCGTTACAACGTGTGTGTGTGTGTGTGTGTGTGTGTGTAGTTACTGGGCAGAGAGCTGATCCAGGTCTCCGGGGTGGCGAACATGCCGTCGAAGGCCGAGGGCGTCTGGAGTGTGTGTGTGTGTGTGTGTGTGTGTGTGTGTGTGTGTGTGTGTGCACGTGTGTGTAGTTACTCGGCAGAGAGCTGATCCAGGTCTCCGGGGTGGCGAACATGCCGTCGAAGGCCGAGGGCGTCTGGAGTGTGTGTGTGTGTGTGTGTGTGTGTGTGCACGTGTGTGTAGTTACTCGGCAGAGAGCTGATCCAGGTGGCGAACATGCCGTCGAAGGCTGAGGGCGTCTGGAGTGAGTGTGTGTGTGTGTGTGTGTGTGTGTGTGTGTGTGTGTGTGTGTGTGTGTGTGTGTGTGTGTGTGTGAGTAGTTACTGGGCAGAGAGCTGATCCAGGTCTCCGGGGTGGCGAACATGCCGTCGAAGGCCGAGGGTGTCTGGATCTCCGGCTGCATCTCCACGTCCAGCGGCTCCTTCTTTGGCCACACCTCGGCGGGGGGAGGGGGGGGAGGGCAGCTGGCCGGCGCCATCGGGGACACGGATCCGGGAGGAGTCCAGACCGGACTCACGCCTGCGCACGGACACATCACAGTCAAACACAACACAACATACGCCGCATTAAATACAGCAACAGTTAAAGGTGCAGTCTGTAAGAATGACAACTAGTGGTGGAAATAGGTACTGCAGTCCAATTCAACAAATCGGAGATCGTCGTTTTTCCCGCCTCCTCAGACTCGGCGCTCACGCGGGACGCCAGTTTGAGACACGCAACAGGAACGAGCGCAATGGACAATGAAAATTGGCAACATGCAGTATCACAGACCAAAACAATAAACATTCCAGCCTGGAAACACAAATTTCAAAGTAAAATAACTGGCTGTAGAAGTGTTTTTCAGAGAAACGAGTATGTGAACTTCTTATTGTTTCCTATTGTTTTAAGATAGTTTCCTCAATATATGCAAACATATGGTATTTTTATGCTTTAGTAGAGTGAAAAAGTTACATACAGCACCTTTAAAGGGGTCATCGGATGCCCATTTTCCACAAGTTGGTATGATTCTTTAGGGTGCTCATGTAAAGTTTGTAATATACTTTGGTTAAAATTCCTCAATGGTTGTGTAAAACAACACCCTTTTACCTCCTCAAAAACAGCTCTGTTCACAGCGACCCGTATCGGTGCATGTCTCTTTAAATGATAATGAGGTGCATGTTTGTGGATTAAAAAAAAAGGGAAAAGGAGTGAATTCTCATTGTATGGTGGTTGTGTCCACACACTGCAAAGACACATTTACATGCAAACACCATATAAAAGTGCATTTTGCACCCGATGACCCCTTTAAACCACATGCTGTACAAAGAGTTTAAGACCGGTTTATCCCGGTTTATTTTAGTACCGTGAGGTGGATATGGTGGAGGAGGCTCAGGAGTGTCGGGAACGTCGTCTTCATCGCCGTCGGTCTCATACGTGGTCACTGAACCTGAGACACACAGAGTTCATTTGCACACTGCATACTTACTTTTATAAATAGAGAGTGTAATGCTGCATCATAGTCACATGACCTCATCATGTGCATGTTTAATTCAGAAATCAATGTGCAAATCTCATGTGATAAATAAAAATCATTCATAATAATATTTATTTTATGTTAATTAATATTTAATTAAATTAATTAAATGAAATATTTAAATGTATTAAATCAGGAATAAAGTCATAACATTTATAAAAATCAAGAATAAAGTCATATTTAAAAAAAATACAAGAATAATCTTTTTTTTTAAATCTAGGATAAAGTAATATAAAAAAGAATAAAGCAATAATATGTGTTTTAAATGAAGAATAACGTCATAATATTAATAAAAAAACAAGAATGCAGTCATTTAATGTTTTTTAAAGAATCAAGAATAGTCATTTAAAAACAAACAAGAATAAAGAAATAGAATATATATATTTTTAAATCAGGAATAAAGTCATTTCATATTTTTTAAAGAATCAAGAATAAAGTCATAATATTTAAAAAGAATCAAGAATAAAGAAATAATATTTTAAAGAAAACTCGAGAATAAAGTAAATAAAGTTGTGTTTTTTATTAAATAATAAAAATAATAGGCATTTACGAGCATAAATCAAATCAAATCAAATCAAGTATATTTGTATAGCGCTTTTCACAATACAGATTGTATCAAAGCAGCTTCACAGTATTAAAGTAAAATAATACAACAAAGTTTGTTTCTAGTGGAATTTATTGATTGATAGAATAAAATTAAATATCCCCAAAATATCCCCAACTGAACAAGCCAAAGGCAACAGTGGCAAGGAACCGAAAAAACTCCATCAAGTGACCTAATGGTGTCCTAAAACTCCATCAGGTGACCTAATGGAGAAAAAAAAACCTTGGGAGAACCCAGGCTCAGTCGGGGGCCAGTTCTCCTCTGGCATTTATGAACTAGAGGCCGGATTGTAGTTTGAAACTGTGAGATTAACAATATTATATGAATGCCTGGCTGAAAAGATGCGTCTTTAATCTAGTTTTAAACTGGGAGAGTGAGTCCGAGCAACGAACAGTATCAGGAAGGCTATTCCAGAGTTTTGGAGCCAAATGTGAAAATGCTCTCCCTCCTTTGGTTGATCTGGATATCCTAGGTATGACCAAAAGCCTTGAATTTATTGATCTTAAAGAGCGCGATGGATTATAGGGTGATAGAAGATCCGTTAAATAGACTGGAGCTAAGCCGTTTAGGGCTTTATAAGTCAGTAGCAATACCTTATAATTAATACAGAACTTTATAGGTAGCCAATGTAGTGATGATAAAATCGGTGTTATATGATCATATTTTCTTGATCTAGTAAGAACTCTAGCGGCTGCATTTTGGACTAACTGTAGCTTGTTTATTGAGGATGCAGGACAACCGGCTAATAAAGCATTACAGTAATCTAGTCTCGAGGTCATGAACGCATGAACTAACTTTTCTGCATCAGAAACTGATAGCATATTACGTAGCTTAGCAATGTTTCTAAGGTGGAAAAAGGCTGTTTTTGTAACATACGAAATATGATTTTCAAAAGACAGGTTACAATCGAGTATAACACCCAGGTCTTTTACTGTAGAGGATAAAGTAACAGGACATCCTACGATGTCAAAGTTCTGTGGGCGTTTTTTTGAACCGATAAGTATTACCTCTGTCTTGTCTGGATTTAATAATAGAAAATTACGCGTCATCCAATCTTTTATATCTTTAACACACTCTGTCAATTTGGATAATTTAGCGTTTTCATCCGGCCGTGATGAAATATATATTTGAGTGTCATCAGCATAACAATGGAAACTAATTCCATGTTTCCTTATAATATTTCCAAGTGGCATCATATATATTGAGAATAACAGAGGGCCCAACACAGATCCCTGCGGCACTCCATAGTTTACTGGAATTATGATCGATTTTTCTCCATTTAAATAGACAAAATGGTAGCGGTCAGATAAGTATGATCTAAACCAGCTTAATGCTTGTCCTTGAACACCAGTATAATTTTGTAGTCGATCTAAGAGTATTGTATGATCTATAGTATCGAACGCAGCACTTAGATCGAGTAAAACTAGTATTGAGATACAGCCTTGGTCAGAAGCTAAGAGTAAATCATTTGTGATTTTAACGAGCGCAGTTTCAGTGCTATGATGCGGCCTGAATCCTGACTGAAACTTTTCATAGATATCATTTTCTTGCAAGAAAGAGCCCAGTTGAGTGGACACAACTTTTTCTAGTATTTTAGACATAAAAGGTAGATTTGAAATGGGTCTATAATTTGCTAGATTATGCGGGTCTAATTGTGGTTTCTTAATGAGAGGTTTTATCACTGCCAGTTTAAATGTTCTTGGAACATGACCTAAAGATAAAGACGAGTTAATAATATTGAGGAGAGGCTCTTCCACTACAGGTAACACTTCCTTCAGTAGTTTAGTTGGTATAGGATCTAATAAACATGTTGTTGTTTTAGATGAAGTGATAAGTTTATTTAACTCTTTTTGTTCTATAGTTGTAAAGCACTGTAATTGTTCTTGCGGGGGGAAAATTGAGGCTGAATTATAAGGTGCGATTGAGGATTGAACGTTTACAATTGTGGTTCTGATGTTTTCTATTTTCTCAGTGAAGAAGTTCATGAAATCATTACTACTAAACTGTAACGGGATATTTTGTTCGGGTGACGTCTGTTTATTTGTTAGTCTAGCCACGGTGTTAAATAAAAACCTAGGATTGTTTTGGTTGTTTTCTATTAGTTTGCGGAGATGCTCAGCCCTGGCCGCTTTTAGGGCCTTTTTATAACGTGACATACTGTCTTTCCACGCGATTCTAAAGACCTCTAAATTAGTTTGTTTCCATTTACGCTCCAAATTACGGGTTTCTCTCTTTAGAACATGCGTAGTATTATTGTACCATGGTGCTTTAATTTTCTCTGTAACCTTTTTTAATCTAACGGGTGCAACAACATCCAATGTTCTAGAGAGAATGGTGCTCATAGTGCTAGTTAGTTCTTCTAGTTCATCTGTTTGTTTGGGTTCAGGCAGCAGCTGAGACAGATCAGACAAGCAACTCGAGAAATTATCTATGGTGGATGGAAGGATTGTTCTGCCTGGTCGAAAACGCGGCGCCGCATGACATATTACAGCAGTACGTAATATGCAAGTTACCAAGTAATGGTCAGTGACATCATCACTTTGTGGAATGATATCTATATCGGTTGGATCGGTTCCATATGATATAATTAAATCGAGTGTGTGATTAAGACGATGAGTTGGTCCTGTGACGTTTTGTTTGACCCCAAAGGAATTTAATAAATCTATAAACGCAGCCCCTAAAGCATCATTTGGATTATCTACGTGTATGTTAAAATCTCCAACAATTAATGCTTTATCTACATTGACCAATAGATCTGAGAGAAAATCTGCAAACTCTTTTAGGAAATCAGCGTAAGGCCCAGGCGGTCTATATACGGTAGCCAAGGCTAGAGATAATATGGATTTTTTTCTAACATCTAAGAGCGTAACATTTAGTACAAGTATTTCAAACGAAATAAACTTATAACCCGTTTTCTGAGTAACATTGAGAATATCTCTATAGACCGCTGCAACACCGCCGCCACGACCAATCAGACGGGGTTCGTGCTTATAGGAGTATCCTAATGGAGTAGACTCATTTAGACCGAAATAATCATTAGGTTTAAGCCAAGTTTCAGTAAGGCAAAGTACATCGAAGCTATTATCCGTGACTATTTCATTTACAATAACTGCCTTAGGTGTGAGTGATCTAATGTTTAGAAGACCTATGTTTAGAAATTGTTTTTGGTTACTAATAGCAACATTTTCTGGTTTAATAACAATTCGATTTTTTCTAGATCCTGCAGTAGATTTATTATTTGATCTCACTAAACGAGGAATAGACACAGTTTCTATGCAATGTTCTACACTATTTATATCAGTTAATTTGGTGCAGCAGAGACTATGATTTGAACTTTTGGTTACTAGTCAAAAGGTATTTAACATTTTGGAGATGTTATCTGACAGAAGATCCGATCCGAATCTGCTTGGGTGTAAGCCATCAGCACGGTAAAGCCTAGGACGCTCCCAAAACAGATTCCAATTATTTACAAAGAGCAGTTTCTGCTCATTGCACCATGATATTAACCATTCATTTAGCGCGAATAATCTACTAAACTTTTCATGACCTAGTCGGTACGTGGGAAGCGGTCCTGACACAATGATCGTTGTTTCAGGCGATGTGCTGCGTACCGTATCGATCAGATTCCTGAAGTCTTTCTTCAGAACCTCTGTCTGTCGCAGCCTGATGTCGGCCCCTCCCGCGTGCAGGACCACAGTTCCGACGCGCTCGTTCAGAATCTCGGGAACGTGAGCAGCGATTTCAGAAACACGAGCACCAGGAAAGCAGTGACTATGCACCTTACTTTTATTTAACGTAGCTTGTACGTGTCGAACGATGGAATCACCGATGATCACAGCATCGCGTTCGGTTTCGCGAAGAGTGGAGAAGCGGTTTTGTGTGGATATCTCGAAAACCGGGAGGGTCGGAGAGAGTTTTCTTGGTCTAGACCTGACTCGCGTCTTCCGCTGCGGAAATATCCAGGCTTCGTGGTGGCATGTTGGAGCCGGCGTAAACGAGACCATAGCTGATCGCGGCCTCGACGCTCGTGACCGATGCTGAGTAATGCACGGAGTAGACGAGGTCGGAGTCAGCGGGTTAGTAACGTTGATCACTGATTTGTGTGCATCGGCGCGTGATGTTTCAAGAGCTAACCGCCGGTCTATCAGCTCGGCTTTTCTCACTAAAAGGTCGTGGATCTGTTTCTCAACAGCTTCCAGCTCAGACTGCAACGCGTGTAGCTCAAATGTGTCCTCACCTGCACCAAAAGGTAGACTACTTGCATCTGATATATTCGCCATTTTAACAGATGGACAGTAAGTTAGCAACGACGCTACCAGTGATGCTATCAATATTAATACTAATTTATGACTGAAGTCTTGGATATAATCCGTCTTTTTAGTGGTACAGGTGTAGAGTAGACGCTCGATAGGCGAAAAAATGTTTGTTTGTAAGTGAGTGTGGAGAAGACGCGTTCAGCCGTGATCCACAGGAGTAACCTATAAGAGTATCCAGCGTTGGATCACTAATAGGCTTGAGACGCATGAATATGTATGCCTGAAAAGTGTGTTTGTTGACTCAGTGTGTGTGTGTGTGTGTGTGTGTGTGTGTGTGTTACCTGGGTTACTGATGGTCTGTGGAATATCACACACGTCGTAGATCTTCAGCGGGTTCATGGGAACCTCTTTGGTGCCGTCGTAGATGAGGTTGAACTCGCGGCTCTTGTTCAGAGCACATCTCAGCTGAGCTTTCCATTTAGCCGGATCCGGCTCGTCCACGCCTTCCTGATACTTCCCGGTCTCCACGGCCCAGGCCTGGCAAACACACACACGCATCAGCCCCGGCAAACGCACACGCATCAGCCCCGGCAAACACACACGCATCAGTCCCGGCAAACACACACACAATGGACAATGAAAATTGGCAACATGCAGTATCAAAGACCAAAACAATACCAAACATTCCAGCCTGGAAACACACATTTCAAAGTAAAATAACTGGCTGTAGAAGTGTTTTTCAGAGAAACGAGTATGTGAACTTCCTATCGTTTCCTCAATATATGCAAACATATGGTATTGTTATGCTTTAGTAGAGTGAAAAAGTTACATACAGCACCTTTAAAGGGGTCTTCGGATGCCCATTTTCCACAAGTTGGTATGATAAAGGTCTTCATGTAAAGTTTGTAACATACTTTGGTTAAAATTCCTCAATAGTTGTGTAAAACAACACCTTTTACCTCCTCAAAAACAGCTCTGTTCACAGCGACCCGTATCGGTGCATGTCTCTTTAAATGATAATGAGGTGCATGTCTCTTTAAATGATAATGAGCAACTGCTCTTCCGTGCATCAATACACTTTAGAATCAATAGATAAAGCTATAATATGACTACATGTGAGCTTAAATGTTCAATTCTCTCTATACCTTTATCAACTGTATAAACTAACTTTTACTTGCACTGATATAGCAAGACTTTTTATTTTAGTTGTCCTCTTTCATAGATGGCTATTTTCTTCTTGCTGTAAATGTGCAGTTTCTCTCTTTCTCAGCATGTGATTGGCTGTTCGCTACTGATGTCACACCTAAACTCAGGATCAAAGCCTGAGTTGACAGAGAAAGTTGATGATCGGCATCATGGTACCAACAAAGCCTGGTTGGATTGGTTTAGTTTTGTCAACTCTGAACTAATCCTGTAACCCTGAGTTTGCTCATCTACCATCATGGTACAGCCCCCCGGTCCCAATCCCTGCCGTACTCCGGCCTCGGGATCCCTGACTCTCACCTTAAAGATGGTGTTTTCCTCCTCCTGTTGGGGTGTGTGACGCGTTGCGTGTTTCCATGGGATCTGGAAGCGTTTGGCCTCGCGGTCGAGCCACACCAGACCGGGAAACGTCCCGTTCTCCACCTGGGACACCAGCCAGGGCTTGAGCCGGACCCGGCGCGGATGAGACGACATGACGAGCTTCTGGAAAACACACATCAATGATCACACTGACCCTCATATCCGGCAGAATAAACCACAGCCTGCACATTTAACACAGAAACACTTTTCAATTGCTTCCGTTCATTTATTTTGTCTGCAGTTTTACTCTTAAATTTACTCTTGTTTATGTGTAGATGTGACTTTTAAATAGTGTTAAAAAGTTTTATAAATTGAATAAAATTGTAACAGGTCATATAGTACATTCAATAAACATAATAATAAAAAACATTATCATTATTATTGGCAGCGACAGTAGCATAAACAGCATTTTAATAGATTAAGTTTCATTGAATATTTAATTTGACTAAAAACACAGGCCAGATAAAGCTCATATTAATAATTACCCTTTATTATGATCATTTATTCAGCGATTTATTCATATAATCATATAATAAATATTTATTCATATAATCAGAAATAAGCGTCAGATAACCCATAAAGAGCCGGTGACTTCGATGCTAAATCACGAAAACTTTCTTCGATTAAAACACTTAAATTCCGATAGGAGAGCATATTTGAGCGCATTATATTGTTTGAATCTGAGTAAAAAGCCTGTAAATATTAAAAATAAATGTGATATAAATATTAATGAGTCTCACCTGAGGGTTTCAGGAAGCGTCAAAGCAGGAAAAAAACACCAATCCTGCGGCCTTTACCGCCAAAACCGGCCGGTTTATGAATAAACGTGGTTAAAGTCCGAGAGTATCGGTCATACACCGGATAATGCGCACACACACTCGCCGTGAGTCCGTGTGAAATTGTGTGAAACGCGTTTCATGTGTGTTTGAATCTCTGCTCGAGAGTTTCACCGTCAGCCGAAACTCAGGTAGAGCGGTGACGTCACGCGCATTTCTGTGACTCACGCGCACACACACACACGGGCACGCGCACTCATGAATGAAAACACTAACACAGGCCTGGGGTTATGTCATTGTTCTAGTTATATCCTAGTGGGATTCACATTCACATTCACATTCACTGTTCTTAATAAATCATTATTATGTTTATTTAAGATTTTACTCAGTCATCCAGGATAGACAAAGTAAAAGTAAAAATACATCACAAGTATAGGTCTAAATACACCAGAGAGGAGCAAAAGCTGGTGTAGTGCCTAACTCTGTGACCCCCAGGCGCTGTGGTGAGGGTAGGGTTAGGATTAGGAGTGGGATTAGGAGTAGGTTGGGTTAGCTCACTACAATTCGGCGTTGTGCCAAATTTCGACTGCCTGCCAAATTATTGACCCCTTCGCTGAATTCACTATGACTGCCTAATCCTATCCCAAACTACTCATTCTAAGTTAATAATTTAGTGGGGGTCAGAATTTGTCACAACAACGCGACTCAAACTCGGGTCGCTCGCTCACTCAAAACATATCGTGTTACACACAAGAATTCTTTTTAACATATTGAATAGAAATTATAATTTTTTTAGAGTAGAAATATAAAAAAAATATGATTTCCCACACTCCATACGGCTCATCTGCATGCACAGGTGTGGTAGTGCACTAAATATTCATCCACTTGACATAAACTGACCAGACTGACTTCTGTGTGTGTCAAACTCAGATCCTGGAGAGACACTGACAAAAACTAAAATTAAACACACTTGGACCAGCTAACTTCTTATCTGTAGGGGAGCGCGGGGCACAACCTAACGCGGGGTTAGTTGTAACACGCTTGTTTTAAATACTTCCGCACAAGCTTGGATGACGGAACTTTGTGTATTATATAGAAAAAAAAAATCCGCCAAAATTATTTTTTTTTTAAAAGTTATCCATAGACATTTATTAAACCATAACGTAAATTTCTTACTTAAGTTAATTTTTCATCTCTATTTTTTGTGTTTATTTAAAATAAGACAAATCTGATATTATTTTAATCTCCAAGATGTTATTTAACAGTTGAGATAGTTCTTTAATGCTTCGCTAACTAGCAGAAGACACTAGCAGGGTTTAAATCCCAGATGAGCAGGCGGGGGCATGTTGTCACACTGCGTTAATGTGCCCCTATTAGAAATATGCTATTATATTCTATACTTTTATTAATTTTATTGAGAAAACATGAGAAAAAGGTGAATAAAGACTGAGAGTCAATGTTCAGAAATTACTAATTATTTATTTGTTTTGAACTATGTTGTATAGCTGTGTTTTCATGTGTTCGTAGTCAAAACTCAAAAATGAGTTTCTATTTAATTATTAAAAATTGCCATTATTTTATATGAAAAAGTTTTTTAATTGTATTTTATTTAGAAAATATTTTAGTTTGTTTTGTATATTTTTTTTATTAGATCGGATAACATTTTAAGCTGTCATATGTTATGTTACAATGTGCCCCACACATGTTACAATGTACCCCACCTATGGGGCATGTTGTCACATTTCACTTCCATTCTTTCGGGGTATATCAAGAAAAAAGTATATACTGTATAAAACAAAAACACATAATTGTACTAGACATGTGGGAAATTAATGTGGGAAAAAATAAATACTCTGATTTACACAAACTGAGAAAGTCAAAAAGCGTTAAGTTGTGCCCCGCTCTCCCCTACATCCTCGTTTCCTCTCCTTGCGTTCTAGCTCCATCCCCATATGAAGAGAGAAAATGATACACCTGTCGACCTGTGTATGGCCCTGTCCCAAATAGCACACTTCACTGCACTTTCGGCATTATTGTAGTCTCATGGACGTACCGGATGGCACACGGCAGCTCTTGTAAGTCCACAAGCCTGTGAGTGCATATGAAGCGTGTTATTCAGGACCGGACCAAAGCAGCGTTACGTCAGGAAAGTGTGGACGTGTAAGACCGCGAGTGTTTATGGTGTTATTTGGGACAGGGCCTGTATCCTCGCGCATGACTGCTCAGGAAAGCTTCCCTGGTCCTCATTTCTCACCTCCTCTTTTTTCCCTCTTTTTTATTATATAATTGCCAGAACCAAAACCTGTGTCAGGGGTCAGTATAATCGACAATTCAATTACAGGAAAATATCATTGAAATGACACTGTGAGACAGTGTTAAGGGCTTTGGAGTTGCCGGATGTAAAGAAGATGACCAAAAAAAAAAAAACTTTTTGCATAACAAATAAAACTGATTGTGATGAGAATGTGCGTAAAGACACAAAAACACACTTGTGTGATTATTCCCAGAAGAGATGAGAAACAGATTCATCTTCAGATCTTCAGCACAGAAGAACTCAGAGAGGCAATATCAGGGAACTTTTATTTCACACAGGATACAAAATATCAAGTAATTTGTAAGATACATTGTTTAACTTATTGGTTATTAAATATTTAGACCACAGTCACACTTTCTTCCATGGAATGTCGACAAACTGGCCATTCCAGAAGAACACAGTGTGTGAAATAACTGTCTAAATCTCCTGTTCCGGCTGGAAGAGTTATAATAAATTAATATTCCCAATCATGGTATCAAACGGATGAGCTCATGATGAGGAAAACTGGGATCTGAGTTATTGCTCCATAGGGAATAGCATTACAACAGCAAACTCTGGTGGAGTGACAGGTCTGTATTATTATATTATATTATATTATATTATATTATATTATATTATATTATATTATATTATATTATATTATATTATATTCCCTGCTCAAAAACTCTGGACAGGACTATAAGTGTCCATCACCATTGATTAATTGACCAAAATAATATTATTATTGACCCAATCTGGGAAAAAGTAGAACCGCAAGACTTATTTGTATGAGGAATATCACAATTATTAAAAAAAAAAAAGCCAAGCCAAAAACACTAGTTCATGAAAATTTGATAATTTAAGGGGCAATTTAGTGATGTTACATAACACTAAGAAAAAAACAACAACTAGAGAACAAGATTAGAAAGAATAGGATCATTTATTCTGAAAGTATTATTTAGGGAAGGAAAATCTAGAAAGTTAGACCAGCACATTCATATTTATTAATAACCAATGTTTTTGATGTAATGCCTCTCATGCTTCTGCACATAATCCAGGATATTAGAGCGAGAGCGGGTCCGTCAGTCTTCAGTTCGTCCTCTCAGAGAGAAATCTCCTGAATTTCCTTCTAGCTTTTCAACAACTGCGTCAAAGTTCAGTCTGCCTCTGACTTTATCATCTTAACTCCAGGATAGTTCAGCTGTGACTGAACTGGAATATCCTGAAGAGAGGAAAACAGGTTTTAACTGCTCACATTTATCAAGATCTACATTTAAAACAGAAGGTTAGGGGGGATTGGGGCGATGTAGAAAAATAAAATAAAATTGCATCACAATAACTGTATTGTGATTGTCACTAACATTTTAGTAACTAAACTGAATTTTATTAGGTTTAGTGACAACATGTTACAATGTTTACATGGTACAATTTCTGGTAAGCTACGTTTTTTTTATTATTTCAATTCAATTCAGTTATTGTGATTTGATTTAATATTGACTCATTTGGATAAATATTAGCTACACAAGATAGGCATTAATTTTTCTCAAGAAAAAAACAACTCACCTAATGCTGTAAACATACAGAGAGCCCTATCAGCTGGCAGTATTATTTAAGGTTAAAAATAACTCAAATTAAATATGCGTTTTTTTATTATAATAGGCTAACAACTTTATTTAATGATATAAGTAAAAAATATAATAAATATGTAATATAGTACACACATTTAGCAAAAATACTCTCTATAGGCTAGCTCTTATGGTCATTAAATGGCTTTCCTGAGGCTAAATGTTATGTGACAATTGTTCTCCTGCTGTTTTATTGACCCATTTGTTTGTTTGATTGATTGGTCGATATTATGTATGATGAATATATATTTCGGTAAGTTGTAGGCTACTGTTTATTTTAACATTGTTCATTTGTGTTCATTTAGCTAGTAGAGATGATCGGTTCACGTGCGCTAGGGATCTGTCACTTAATATTTACAAGCGCCAGAACGGTATTTATTGTTTGAATTTCGTAATAAAATTGACAGAATCTGAGAGCTGAGATTTTTTTTATTATCATAAGTAACTGCCCCGTCTAGTCTGTTGGTCTCCATGTCCTCTTTGCCTCGCGATTTTTCTGTGCGTGAGAAAATGGATGTGTGGCGTGAGCGTGTGGAAAGTGTCAATCGCGTGTGTCTCACGGTGAATGCGTGAGTCGTGGCAGATCGTCAGATACTTGACTATAAGTAAATAACTAAGAGGATCCAGGGCAAACCTGACCAACTCCTCTTGAAGAAAAAAAAACTGAAATACCTGGTTTAAGGAACAGGGATTATTGTAAAGAGTTCTTATAAATATGCAGAATGGATCACCAAACCCAAGATTTTTGAGAGATAGAAAAATAAACTTTGTAGTTAAGCTTTGTAAAAATCTACAAAGAGAATAAAACTGTCATCATTAACCAACTCGCTATAGTCTAATCAATCTAAAACAAGTCGGGTATTGTCTTTTTGGCATTAATCCTGATTGAGTCTCATCAATAACCGAACTCTGAACACACTTGAGTCTTTTGACCAAAGCACAGGCTAATATCATCATTATTAAGAAGACAAACAGGCCGAGGGAGAAACGAGGAGGCATTCACTTGAAGCACTCAAGATCTTCAGGATAACTGGTGTAGGCTAATAATGTTGGAGGAGGCTGGAGTTAAACTCTGGGACTGTGACCCTCCAGGATCGGATTACTCACTGTTACAGCGCCACCCTGTGGCTGAATAACGCAAGGACACTAAACCTCTTGAATGAATATAATAAGAATTTTGAATAATTTAAATGTTTGTACTATATGCTTTTTCTATTCATCAGAGTTAAGCGCATCTTCCATATATGCCACTTCATTTCTGGTTTATAGATAAAGGCTTAGCAATTGGCACAGATGAGCTTTAACGTGTTTCTTTCGGTTTTGATTTCAGTGCTGGTGTTGAAATGGCGTCGAGTTCAGGTAAGAATCAAATTAAGGCACAAACACAGCCTATGAAGGAATGTTTCCTCAATGATTTGTGCAGTGATTATACAATATTAGCCAACAGCAGACAATGGTTTACTTCGTTTAGTTATTTCACGGTCTTGTATGTATATGTTTATGTGGCATTGAACACCAGGAAGAAGAATAACCGACGTATATTAAAGGCTACATCTCACAATACATTTTTACACATCAGTTCTGTTATCTAGGCCAATGCTATTATAGTTTTGCATTCTTAAATTTCACTTTGCATTTCGGAGGCTCGATATAAAGACAAATGAGAACATTGTGCAATATGCGACTGCAGTACTTTATTATCTATATTATATTTAATATTTATACTCTCTCAGTGTCACTTTCATGAAAATAAAAAGTCACTAAAATTAAAAATTAAAAAATGAAATGCTGTTTTAAAAAGAATAGTCTTGATGAGGGAGGAGTCTATAGGCCATGACCAGGTACATGCGCATTAGCAAATTAGCGATTATAGCATTAGCTCCTCATCAAGATCGATTATAATGAGCGCTATTAAAAGTGAAGCAAGAGACCACGGACTTTATACACTTCTCAGAATAGTTCAGATTCAAAGATAAAAAGAGATGTATTGTTCTCTCCTAACCTGATATTTGTAGCAATTGGTGGCTATGGGTGGCCCCTGATTAGCCTACTGTTAAAAGCCTGATTATTGTTATATATATATATATATATATATATATATATATATATATATATATACATTTATATATATATATATACATTTATATATATATATATATATATATATATATATATATATATATATATATAATTTATTTATTTTATATTTTTTAACTACAGGAAACATGGCTGAATTTATGTACAAATGGTGTGTATAGTGGTTTGTTTGTGAAGATGAGATTACTCTATCATTTAATTGGTGATAATATAATACATTTTTGTATGATTGTGTTAAGTGTGCAACTGTTGATTGATTAAAGACCTGTGTGTGTGTGTGTGTGTAATTTTTTTTCTTCCAGCAGCAGGCAGAAGAAGTCCAATCTTTGATCGTCCTAACAGTAAGTGAATTAAAGCACTGGCAGTGATATTAAGATGTGTCAACTTGAAACTTTTATGTGTTCCTTTAATGAAACATTATGGATAAAGGCCTGTTCACACCAAGGACGATATAAAGATAACGATAAAGATTTAGTATAAAAATTGTTCTCAATATTAAATAGCAGAGATCACACCACAACACAAAATAGAAGAAAAAATAAATAAGAACACAAAATAAAGATAATTTGTGAATACAGATATTTTCTTTTGTATTAGCATATCATAATTTGCGCATGCAACAAAGAAGATGTGCATTTGTGGATCAGGTGACACGCGTTCATTCATTTACGTCTTTTGATCTAATTTGATTCATTTGGATTTTGAGACTTTTTTTTTTTCACGGTTTTCAAGCATTTCACAACCCACGCACAAACAACTACAAAATAGTTGAGTGAATAGGCCTGGTGCTGATTATTAATGTGTGCATCTATTCAACAAATTCACAAATGCGCATTACTACATTTAAACTAATACTTTACAAGTTGTGTGAGCAAAATCCAGAATTACATTTAGTAATAGCATTTTGTACAAATAGAGACATAGCTGTTAATACAAAGCCTCTTTTTTGTATTGATGTAGGTCAGAATTTGCACATGCAACAAGTAAGATGTGCATTTGTGGGTTCGGTGACGCGTGCATTCATTGACTCGTTTCTGAGTCGATCCTATTTGATTCATCTTCAGTTTAGCCACGATCTACGCGCACACACACACACACACACACACACACACACACACACACACACACACACACACACACACACACACAGCCATGTTTATGTGATTTGTGAGGACATTCCATAGGCGTAATGGTTTTTATACTGTACTAACTGTATATTCTATCCCCTTACACTGCCCCTAACCCTAAACCTACCCATCACAGGAAACATTCTGCATTTTTACATTTTTAAAAAAACACTGCTTAGTATGTTTTTAAAGCCATTTGAAAAACGAGGACCCCCAAAATGTCCTCAGAAATCACGTATTTTCCCGAGTGTCCTCATTTGCAGGTGTGTTTTCATAAAAATGTCCTCAGTTGTCATGAAAACAAGTACACACACACACACACACACACACGGCAGTAGCTGCTAAAACAGACAATGGCATCATAATGGGACCTTCTAAAACACTTAACGTAAAAAATGCTTAGCTTTTAATGCAAGACGACGGTGGTATTAAAAAAACAAACTCTGTACACACCTTACTTTATTAGTATGTGCAAAAAAGAAGAGGAGATTAAAAAAGAGTAAAGACAGAAGAAATTGAACATACATGGAAAAAACAGCTGGTTCAGAAGTACAGATTAAAATGAACTTTCCCCGGCCCTGGCCCGACAGGCCCTCCCCTTGAAGAAATCAGGACAGAAGTGGTTGAAAGTGGACAAAAGAGACAGATTAATATGGGGTTCCATTTGTGCCGAAATTATGTCGACATGCTGTCTGTCTATGCTGTGTGTCGTCTTCCATGTCTATGTGTCTGTTCACTGTCTATGTGATTGCCCACATGACTCAACTTTTGTCTTTGTCCACTCCTGTCATCTGTCCTTGTCGTTTGACTGTGTCGTCTTGCGTGTCAATGCTGCATGTGTCATCATGACAATGGCTGCGTCCGAAATCGCGTACTATGTGAGTAGGTACTACATTTAAATTAGAACGTACTTCGCGACCGTTAAAAAAGTACGTTCTATATAGTATGAATACAGTTAGTATGAATGGAGTCCGGACGTACTACATGCGCCATGTTGGTATTGTCACGTAACATGCGCGGTTACATCAGCGCGAACATTTAAAGAGCCCGTTCCACTGACTGCAATGTTTTTAGTTCTTCTTTCCGCTTTCATCTGCGTTTTTACGTCGTTCATGCTCACAATTCAGAGTCGTCGGTCAGTTGCTCGCACACACACACACACACACAAACCTGTGAACAATGACAGTAACAGTGTGTAACATTTGTTTTCTTTATTATTATTTTTTTTAGAAATTATTTCTAAAAGCTGAAGGAATCTTACCTCTCTCTCGTCGCTCTTTCTTTTCTTTCCTCCCTTTCATTAGCCACTCTCCACTCTATAAGAACACAGGTGTGGTCATCAGCCCCCTGCAAAATCAACACAGAATTTAACATTAGTGATGAACCATGGTCAATATATATTATTATATTAATATTAGTGTTACATGGACAAGTTGAGGTACGTATCAACACTGGTAAAAGAGAAAAAATCGTTGTAAAATTAAAAAATAAAAGTTTTGTAACTCTCTCATTTAACTGAGAAACATGTCATTGTTTAAATAAAACAGTGTTAACTAACTTACTGACAGGCATTAGCTCGTTCTGTTCGGTAATAATAATAATGATAAAATTGTCATTTTGCAGCCAATTCACAAAATTGTACCCTCGATTTACATTATTTAAACTTTTAACAAATCAATCCTTTCCCAGCAAACATTTGGACGTTTAACGACCGTTGAAAAGACGTCCGACAGAGACGTCCCGTCATGGTTGAAAAATAGTTCCAAAATGAAAGTTGAACCGACGTCTTTGACGTCGTCTGGCCGTGATTTCCACGTCTTTTCTGGCCGTGATTTGCACGTCTTTTCTGCGCGTCCCTGGACGTCTAAATGGGTTCATATATTTTTTTTAGTTCTTCTGGATGTTTATAAGATGTGTTGCTGCCAAATGTATGTGTATATATAATCCTGCATATAAAACAATCACACCCATATTGTGTAACATCGTGAAAGGCAATCATTTAGGCTATTTTTACACATCTTAACTTGACAAAGGTTCTAAAAAGGTCCAAAATCGGTCCGGTCAGACCTGGACGTCTATAAAACCGTTTAATCACGTGTACATCAACACATTATTTGTGGACAAAAGCAAAAAATAGTGCTATAATTTATCATAACATTTTATTGTGAATATTACATTTGAAATGTCTTCCAGTTGTTAAACAGCTACTGTTCAAAAAAGATAATAGAAATATTACAATGTGGTAATGGCATTTTCTCTAGCAGCTAACAGTTTCACATTAGGGTTAAGCAGACATTAATCAAACCAGAATATAACAAAAGTACAGGAACAGTCAATGCATTCTATTTTTAGAGTCTTTCTATAATATTCCATCATTGATGACTAGAAGTCAGAGCTGTGGCAGTACTAAGTTTCAGTTACTAACAGTCTTGCATTACTGTTAAACAGCCATAAATGAAAGTTTTTAGAGTCTATGAAGTTTGTTTATGGCTTTAGTTTTGTTTATGGCTCATTTTTTTAAATCCACCACCCTCAGCTGTTCCTGGAGCGTTCTTCAGGTGTTCCTCCACTGCTGCATCAATGTCTGAGTCTGTAGCATTTGGGCTCCACCTCATCACAGCATCTGAGGACAGAATATGTTGTTTTTTTAAAAAGAAAAAAAAAGAAAAGAAAAAGGCTATCTCTAGGTAAATTGCGTACTTTTTTTTTTTTTGAAAATGTCGAAAAATAACCATGTTATTTTACTGAATAAACGGTCCGTGGAGCACAAACGAGAGGCGCAGTTTCGTTCCGCTTTCATTTTTTTTTTTTACCATTTGCTGCTGGGCAATGTTGCGGTCGCGCCAGCGCGACCTATAACAACATTTGGTTTCACCGGCAGAAAAAATTAGCCTGGTTCTACCAGACACTCGTACATAAATGTAAAATTAAATTAAATTAAATTTTGTACAGAGAGTCTGGCCCCTCTCCATTGACAAGCGTTAACTTCATTGAAGGCGGGTACTCTGTTGAAGCAGAGAATGTCTAATGTTACATTTATAAGATGTACTTACCCAACAGCAGATTTTTTAGTAATTCGGCAACACACCAAATGCACCTCATGGTTGTAGAAAAACTGGAAAATGGCTACGTTGTCGCTTTATCGCGAGATAATATATCATATCGCGGGATTTTGCAATATCGCGAGATTTGCCACAACATCTCGGTGGCACAGTTTTGACGTGTAAAGCAGTGTGTACGTCTTTTCAGAACCTCTTAAAAACTACTTGGGACACTTAAATTAATTATTGCAGTATCAACCAAGGTGTAAGCATAATACTTTTGCATAATTCATAAGGATTTCATAGAGGGTCATGATGGACATGTGATGCACGTGTAAAGGACGTCACCTACTGGACGTCCACTAAAATGCAGTGGCTTTGCAATCACTTAACCACACTGGGCACTTTGTGATTATAATTTATTTAAACAAGATAAAGTAAATATATTTACTTTGTATACAAATCGTGTATTTCATAAAGATTACTGTTTTTTTTCTGTCTTGCTTGACTAGACGTGTACGTCAGTGGACGTCTTCACAACCCCTTAAAAAACTACTTGGGCAATTAAATTAATTATTGCAGTATTAACCATGCAAGGATTATGCACAGCTTTTGCATATTTAACAAGGATTTCATAGAGGGTCATGATGGACTATAAATGCACGTGTAAAAGACGTCGCCAGGTGACGTCCTCTCACCCGATGCACTATATATTGAACTACACGTAGCTAAAAGTCAAAATAACAATTATACATGCAACCCCAGAGAACTGTAGACATGTACAAATGTATCTGAATGCATTTTTAGGAAATGTTCTGTGTTACATATTTTTACCGATTTATGCCGTCCTACCGCGACTATTTTTGGCCAGGGACACGACGTTGCCGTCGGACCAATGTTTGCTGGGTTACTATATGATGTTAAACGAATACAATTTTACCACAAATAAACAAAAAGTGTTTTTTAAAGTACTTGCACTTGAAAACAGCTGCGTCTCCGTTTTCCGCCATTTTCAAATATAATGACGACAACTCCTCTCCCGTGGCATCATGGGATAGTAAAGTGTCCATCATATGCGCACTTCAGAATCTCGCCGGATGTAGTAGGTCATCCGGGTACTTCTCGCCTACTGTTTTTCGAATTCTATGATTTCGGACATACTACTCTGCTCGCGTACTGTTTTTCGCATACTATATAGTAGGGAAGTATTCGATTTCGGACGCAGCCTATGTGTTTTTTCATTCTGTCGTTGCTATGTGTCGGTGCTACGCATCGTTTCCCTCTGTCGTTACTATGTGCCGTCTTCCATGTCTATGCTATGCGTCGTTACTATGCGTATAGTGATGGGTCGTTCGCGAATGAGCCGGATCTAAGAGCCGGCTCTTGTAGGTGAACGTCAGGAGCTGGCTCACATATCTGAAGAGCCGATTCTATTTTTAAAAATATAGCCTATAGGAATTAAATCATTATGTTGGCTAATAATGAATGATTTTAATTGTATTTAAAATAATTGACTAATTCAAAGACCAACAAAAAAAATTATATAGGCCTAAATGCGCACACACATTTGTTTTGACTGTCTGATCAGCCTCACATTCTGTTCCTGTCAATCATACACGCGATGTCAACCAATTAAACTGCATGAGGGAAGGCCGGGCCAACTCTCTCTCACACACACACACACTAGAGATGCCGATAAACCACGGATCGGGCAGATGACGTGACGTGAAATAATATGTTAATTAAATTCGGGCAGGTGGCGGTTGAACCAGTCAAATGAAAAAGGTTTACCACTAAGCAAACCTGCAAACTATGAGCCCAGCTGTCAGTATTGGAGGAGGCCTAAACGTCTCGTAGATGAGACTGCCTGGGTTATTTTGTTATTTTGTTTCGATAATAGTTGTATTTTAAAACAGCCAATCGTAGACTACCACTCATGGAATAAGCATTTAAAAGAGAGACAGTCGCATAGTAACGACGCATAGCATAGACATGAAAGACGACACATAGTAACGACAGAGGGAAACGACGCATAGTAACGACACATAGCAACGACAGAATGAAAAAACACAGTCATGACACATGCAGCATTGACAAGCAAGACGACAAATCCAATCGACCAAAACACATCTTAATGCCAGCTGTAAACAGAGCCGGAGATGCATCAGTTTGGATTTTTGTACTAAGAGTTTTGAAAATGCACATCTTACTGTAAAAATAGTACCAAAGTGAATAAAAACACTAATAAAAACACAACTAGAAAAAAAAAACAACTAACCATTTGCAGGCTCAGTATTAGCATTGTGTTTAAATCTAAAATATTGCCAAATAAGTGCTTTTACATTTCGCATTGAAACCAGATCTCCTGCCATGGTCTCGTCAGTCAGCACCTCACTGATGATTGAGATCTGGCTCCTGCTGCGACTCTCGTTCAGCTCACGGTTTACTGAGCAGACATGTTCAGTTTTATAGTAGTGTCTGTTCTCTAACTGAACTAAAGAATTTTCATGCTGAAAAAAATCAAAACGACGTTGGGGGGCAGTGCCACGGTGAGCAAGTGATGTACCCGGTGTTATGGCAGAACATGTGTGACAAAGAGTATCGCAGCAAGCCTATTGTGTGTGTGTGTGTGTGTGTGTGTGTGTGTGTGTGACCTAAATTGAGGTCCCCATGAGGAAACATGGTCATAAATCATACAGAAGGATTTTTTTTCAAAATGTAAAAATGCAGAAAGTTGTGAGTGATGGGCAGGTTTAGGGGTCGGGTTAGTGTGTGTGTGTGTGTGTGTGTGATGGGCAGGTTTAGAGGTCAGGTTAGTGTGTGTGTGTGTGTGTGTGTGATGGGCAGGTTTAGAGGTCAGGTTAGTGTGTGTGTGTGTGTGTATGTGTGTGTGTGTGTGTGTGAGAGTGTGTGTGTGTGTGTGTGATGGGCAGGTTTAGGGGTCGGGTTAGTGTGTGTGTGTGTGTGTGTGATGGGCAGGTTTAGAGGTCAGGTTAGTGTGTGTGTGTGTGTGTATGTATGTGTGTGTGTGTGTGAGAGTGTGTGTGTGTGTGTGTGATGGGCAGGTTTAGGGGTCGGG